>MPUH01000171.1:0-90655 GCA_001970955.1 Stentor coeruleus | reverse complement strand
AGAGAAGATAGATACAAGATACAAGATACATCCATTCCTGTTTTCTGACTATATTTTATCATTTTATATCTAGTTTATTAATAAGAATCTTCTACTTTACTGATTAACTATAACTCTTTATTAAAAAATACTTTAATTTCTGAAATATATTATTAAGAAATAACAAATTTTAGCTCAGCAAGACATTTGGGAGCAAAGGAATAACTTTGTGATAATGCGTAAAGTGAAGGATAAATTAGTTTGATAATAGTTTACATAATAATATTTTATTAGATCTCTAAAAGTATAAATATTTTTTCTAAGCACAAACTTCTCTTGTTTTAAAAGTTTATTTCTTTTAATCTTTTTTTTACAACAGTTTTTTATTAGAAGATTATATTTTAACGACTATAAGAAATAATCGGTATAAAATTTTCAACTTCTTGAATAATTCAAGAATTCCTTCTCTTAGTAAATTATTTTTTTCCTAGAAAGATAATCTACAAACAATAGAAGAATATTTTTCAAATGCATTAAGAATAATTTTTAGTTTTAAAAAGTCGATCTGGTATGAAACAATCTTATCAATTATAAACTCAATCTAAAAAAATATGCTTTTATTTATTTTGGATTAAAAAAGTTAAAAAAATACAAATTGCTATAATTAATAGACTGGGCAATATGAAAGTTTATGTCTATATTTTGAAGGCTGAAGAATTATATTTGTAAATTTTATTAAAAAGATAAAAGATTAGGTGGGAGTATGAAATCGAAATTTAATCAATTAAAAATATCATCATGGTCATACTATTGAAAATACCTAAGCAATAGAAGGTGTTGAGCTAACTCTTAAAAGAAAACTATTCCTTAAGACTATTAAAGATAAAAAGTCTGAAATGTTGTTAAAATTATAAAAAACATATAATATTGATATTCTATTATTATAATTGATCTACTGAACATCTTTTGTATTTCTTTAATTTATTTCTGCAAAAACTATCTATTGATTAGAATTTTATGTTTAATGAATGACAAGTTTTCTTTTCTTTTCTAAGTATTTAGCTTATATAATTTATTCTTTTAATATCAATTACTTCTTATTTAATATTTTATCATTACGAATATATAAATCTTATTCAATTTTCTTATACCTACTAGACCATACATAATAATTTACATAAAATATTAAAACATTACTTAACAGTTCTTAATTTAATCAAACTATTAATTCCCTAATTTTCAAACCTAGTAAAATATTTCATTAACACATCTAACACTTTACTATAAAAACAACCAAAATCTATTCTCAAACTACCAATAATTAAAAAATTATCCAATAAAAATACTGAAAATATTATTAAATATAAAACTCATATAAAGTTAAAACTGAAGGTATTCATTTTTAGTGCAATCACAATCAAAAGACTTGAAACTCCTCGTCAAGAAATGCACATGATGATCTATCGCAACAATATATTTCTTCCCTATCTTTTTAATAGGTTTATAATAATATCCCATATCGTTGACATTATGCATAAAAATATCTATAATTATGCTATTTTCCAAAGCTAAGATACTATGAACATTTTGACTATAAAGTGATGAGAACATTATTTTCCCTTTTCTTCCTGTACCTTTATTAACTTGAGTCATAACCTCAGGGTTATCAGTTTTGTTAAGTGAAAGGTATTTAATTGTACCGTAAAGCACTCCTGTGACTATTGCTCGATTTGGATGGTCGTGTATTGGAAATATGGTACCTTTAGACATAAAAAAGCATTTTATTCCAAGATTCGTTGATGAGTACAAATCGATTTCTGTTATGGTTTTTGGATAGAAAAAAATTGATAAAATCGAAGGATCGAAACCTAAGTTTATAATATTAGTCGATTTAATCTGAGATCCTATCATTGTTTTTAAAGCTGGATAGTTTTTATTCTGCTCAATTTCTTTCTCGAATTCTGACATTAGAGACTCGTCATTTGTAATTGACATGCATAGTCTTATAAGTTTCCCTAAAGCTGATTCTTTCATATATAAATAAAATGTTCTGATTGATTAATAGTTATCTTAACTAAAGGATAAAAATGTTCCCACTATAAAGATTTTAATCTTGTTAATAATTATTATTATGTGTTAATGTATGATAAATGATATTAAGTTTTTGAATTAAAAGCTGTTGTAGTTATAATTTATTGTTTAAGTTGGAAGGATTTTTTGAATGTCTTGAGATTTTGCTTTGAAGTAAATTTGTTAATAGGATTAAATTTTCTTGAATCAGATAATTTAAGTATTTAAAGATATAATTCAAGTCATGCTATCAAAGTTTATAATCCTTTTATTAGAAATAAAAAATATTCGCATCAGACTACAACAGACTTGTAAAACCAAAAATCTTATCACTTACTTCATTTTCTATTCCATCATCTTAATATATACTTAATGAAAAAAATATCTTTGATTTCTGAGTTCAAAATTTTTATACTCTAAATGAATATTCAAAACTTTATAAGTAAATTTTATAATCTTTTAAAAAACATAATTTCACTCTGATAATCTTTACTTATCATAAAAATTTCAACATCTAAAATGGAAGATAAAGAAAATTTTGACTCTAGAATTCTTGCTACCCTAACTGATATCCAAGCTGAAAACCGTGTAGTATATATCCGAGATTTTTTAAAAAACTAGACCTTAACACCCTTTATACTCCACACAAGCAAAAATCCTAATCTGAGCCAAAGATGATCTATTATTCTGCAACATCAACTTTATATTTTACCCCAGATAATACCTAATATAAAATCCTCATAACCAAATTTCTTCACTAAAACCTCAAAACCAACCCCCTTACCTTATCCTCAACCAAAACCTCTTTCACAAACAAATCATAAAATCCAGCTATTTCCATATAAAACCTAAAAACCTGAAGAACCATAGAATTTAATTATTCCTAGGTCCATCCCTAGGCCTTCTGCCTCTACCTCTTCCTCTACCTCGACCTCCTCTACCTCTATCTTCAAATTTCTGCCCTCCTTGTCCAGTATGTTTCTTTCTCCCAGTTACTTCAACAAACCCTTCATCATCCTCTTGTTTCTTTTCCTCATTATTTTCCACTTTCTCATCACCTTCATCCTCATCTTCAGCATCAGCCCATTTATTCCCTAAACTTTTCTCAATAGGTTTAACTTCAACTTTCTCAACTTCAGCAACAACAACAACAGGATTTTTAGTTTCACATTCAACAATTTTAGGCGCTTCAACAACAGGTTCAGGTTTAATTTCAACCTTAACTTCTTCAACTTCAGCTTTCTTTTCCCCAGGTTTCTGTGTACTATAAACAGTGCCAACTTCAACTGAAAGTTCAGTTTTTACTGGCGTCTGAGGTCTGTTTTGATTTTGGCTCCAGGAAAACCCTTTATTTGCAAATTCTGAGAGCTTTTTATAGGTCCTTAGGGTCCCTTGGGCTACTTTATCACTTTTTGTTAGGTAGAGATCAACAGATTTTTCCATGTCGGAAAGAATTTCGTTTAAAGTTTGACCTGATTGACCTTTAGCTTTACTATGGAAAAGAAGGAAACTTTCATGTTCCTTGTCGCCTGGGTTTTCTTTTAAGAATTTCTCTTTGATTTGTTGATGACTGAAAAATTCACCTAAGGCCCAGAGTTGGACAATTTCTGATAGTCTATGGTCTTCAGGCTTAGGCTGGGACTTTTTCGGCTCCTTGTCTAAGGATTCCAAGTGTTTTTGGTATTCTTGCACTAGTTTTTCAGTCTCTTTGAGAAGCTCTTCTACTAGTGGAGCAGATTCTAACATTTTCTTCTCATCATCTTTGATTTCCCTGTTACCTGCTTTCACTTCAGCTTGCTTTTTCTTGATCCTATCAAGCTTTTTTGTCAAATTTCTCTGTTTGTTCTGCAAGACTTTGAGAAAATTGTCAGCCTCAGCCTCCATATTTTATTGTTCTCTAAGTTTCTATATGGAAAAAAAACTGCGTTTTAATGTAAGAATGTTTTTGTCCTTAAGTTTATCTTAATATTTATTTTTTTGCATAAAAATCTGCACATTTTTTTAGATTTAAAACTAGGCTTTTGATGTTTATTATAAGTCTGTTATATAATTTATATAATATGGAGCAGATCTTTTTGATGGATACTCAACAGAAAAACCTTCGTAATCAGATGGCCAAAAGGATGAAAATTAATGATACAATATCAGCATTGCTAGCACTTTCTGGGATAATTTTGGCGTTTTTCGAATACGAGGATTTCTATGGAAAAGTGACATATGAAGATGATGATGAAGGGATTACATCAATAAGAGTCCTTGAAGAACAATATATAGAAACATCCTATAATCGACTTTTAAGGTATATTATAGGAGGAACTTCAGTTATTTTGTGTATAACCATTGTAATACACTATAAGCTTAAAATCCAGTTTCTTAAACTTAAGCAAAAAATCGATCATCATGAAACTTTGTTATCAACACGTATGATTTGGTATATGCTTATTGAAGTGATTTTCTGTATAATACACTGTCCTCCAAGCTTTAACCAAGTGTTTACATTCGAGCAATACGGGGGAAGTTTAGACTACTCACTTGACATGTTTGCTTTTCTTATAATGCTAGGGAGGATTTACCTTATCTGGCGTATTTTCGAACATTACAGTTCATGGAATGATGAAGACTCAGAAGAAATCTGCAATTCATGTTTATGTGAAGGAGGGGTAAAATTCGCCATAAAAGCAGAATTAAAAGAACGTCCTTATACCGTTGTGATTTCTGTATTAGTTTTATCAATAATGGTATTTGGAGTTGCTTTAAGAACAGCAGAAAGACCTTTTATGCAAATATCAGGTAAAGATTGGGATTATGTTTGGAATGGAATGTGGTGTATTATAATAACAATGTCAACTGTAGGATATGGGGATTTTTATCCTATTACCCATCTTGGTAGGGTTATTGATGTTGTTGCATGCTTTTGGGGCACTTTTCTTGTCAGTCTTATGGTTTTATCGTTAACTATCAGCTCTGAACTTACACCACAAGAACGAAAAGCTTATGATAGTATTAAAAAAAAGGAAGATAGGAAAAATTTAGAAATCGCTGCGAGTAATACTATTAAATCTGCATTAAGATTAAGACTTTTTTTGAAGAAAAACCCTATGATTGCTGATAAAAACAAAGCTGGGTTGATTAATAAGTTCAAAAATGCATTGATTAAATATAGGGTATTGAAGAGGAATATTAAAGCTAGTGAACAAGATGCACCTTTTGAATATATATTAGCTAAGCTTAATGAAAAAGTTAGCTATGGGTTGGAAGAGATTAAAAATAAGTGCTATGTTTATAAAACTTTGTTAGCTAGGTTGGATACTTCGGAGACTAATCAGTTACAATTGAAAGTTTATGTGGAGAATTTGAAAGATCTTAATGCGAAAGTACTGAATAAATTGGAGGTTATAAAGAAGGGGAGGAGATTATAGGTTTTAGTTATGTAATTAAATGATGAAGGATTTTGTGATGGTTTGGAAGGAAAATAATTGGTTTTGTGTTGGAAAGTATAATAGAAAATATAGAGAGTGGCAATATAGGATTATAAGATTTTATTATTAAATATTGCTTTAGAGTTATAATTATGATAGGCTTTTGGTTATTAGTATCTTCATTATCTATAGGACAGAAAACTTTTACTATAGAAGAATTAGCTCAATACAATGGAGATAATGGAATGAGATATATAGCTTGTGATGGCCTAGTCTTTGATGTGACTGGTGTTGCAGTTTATGAACCTGGGGGCAGCTATCCAATGCTTGTTGGAAAGGATATCACTGTAGGACTTGCATGGAATAGTTATGAAGAAAAGTGGCTTAATACGCATCCGTATGAGGTTAAGCTTTCTCCGAATCAACAAAAAGCTGTCACTAGTTGGAAAAACTTTTTAGAAAAAAAATATAAAATTGTGGGAACTATAATTTATCCTGAGGCAGAAGAAAAGTTAGAAGAGAAACAGGAAGAATTATAATCATTAGCTTAAATCTTTAGTTATCAAAACTATAGCATGTGCTTCTTACAGTCGCAAAATTATTAACATACTGAATAAATCTTATAATTCTACCCATCTAAGCAAAACCTATAAATCAAAGACTTATGCTAAAAATCAATAATTTTTTGATATGATCAATCTGCATCAATCCCAACCAATTCCTTTATATTTTTCATAATATCATCAAATATTCAGCTATTCCCACCATCACTTCTTTCTAAATTTTTCCCTTTTCTTTTTTTCTCTCTTCAATCTGCATAACTTTCAACTTCCCTTCAACATCTTTTGCCATCTCCACCAATATACATCCTAAACTTTCAATCATCTTAAGCCAACTGGGCATTATTACTTTTCCTGTTCTAATCTTTTAATTTTTTCAATCTATTCTGGAGCTTAATTTTCTCACTTCATTATTAGTATATACCTACAGCAAAATCTAAATGCAAAGTTCTTCAAGTTCAGATAATCCAAAAACACAAAACAAAAAAAGAACAGAAAAAACTTAAACCCAAAAAAAGTAAAACATCAAAAAACTGTAAAAAAAAACCCAAATAGAAAACTGATTTAAAAATCAAAAGGCTCTTTTTATATTTAAAAAATAATAATAATATTAAATGGTAGTCACACTTTCCCATACCTTCCTACTTGGATCATATACCATAACATAAACCACAGTATTAAGCCCAGTTGTCTCAAGTTGAATATCCAAAGGAGGTTCCGCATAATGTCCTTGCCAATTTAAAGTAACCTTATACTTCCCATCAATCCTATTATCAACAAATTTCAAAGGATTCTTCTTCAACTCCTTTTTCACAGTCCCTTTCTGCACATTAATCGATGTAAAAAGTGTAAAAGGACACCCATCACTATCAATCCCACAAAAATTAAGACAATCTTTAGTCTCTCCACCTTTACTTTCAGTAGTTTTTTTAATTTGCATTCTTCTAACTAACTTGAAAGGAGGGATTTCTAAATCAAGTTTTTGCATTAGTAATTGTATAACACTATCACAAAGTGCGTTGATTTTAAGTGCTGCTCTACTATCTAATGGGGTTTTTTGAAGGTTGACAATAACTAGTTTTCCTTTACGTGATGTTTTTTTAGGCATATCTGCAGCTGGGGTTACTGTAAGACTTGATCCCATAGCTAAACAAAGATCTGATTGTTCTGAGTTACTAAAACCACTATCTAAAGCTTTTTCACTAAGATTTTCCCCGAAGTTTATAATGCTGTCGATAAGTTTTCCTCTGCAAGAATCATCCTCGCAGAGACGGCCTGTTTCATGATCATGAACTTTCTGAGCTGTTCTGACTCTGAAATCTCTCATATACTCTTTTTTGCATTTGACGCAAATTTCGAGGTTAGTGTTTCCATGAACTTCAGAAAGTTTATTAGGGTCAATTCCACTTCTTCTATGTAAACCATCAACATTCTGACTGATAAGGAACTTAAGTCTTCCTACTTCCATAAGTTTGACCAATGCCATATGCGTTGGTGTTGGTATAGCTTTATTCATTTGCGTTCTGATTAAGGGCTTATTTGATGTTTTACCCTGAGCCTTTTTTTCCCAACATCCAGGACCTGTTGGTAGCACAGTATTATAACCAGATCGATAATCTGGAATACCTGCGGAAGTTGATATCCCAGCTCCGGTAAAAGCTGTAAAGTGTTCAGATTCTTGAATCCACATTGCTAATTGAGTTACTTTTGCATCTAGTTCTTCGGGACTGTCGAAATATTCTTTTTTTTCTTCTTCGGTTTTTAGAGCTGTATTTGCCATTTTATATAGATTACCTCAGATTTCAGCCTTTTATATGTGTTTTATATCAGAAATGAATAGGCTTTCGGGGAGCTGGGGATTTGCTTAGAATTGCTTAGAATTTTTGTGGGTATAGTATTGTGAATGTTGAGAAAAAGTTTAGAATTGCTTAGAATTTTTGTGGGTATAGTATTGTTTGAATTTTGAATGTTGAAAAAAAATTATAAGCGTTTGTTAGAATTTTTATATTAGTATTTTGTATATGTTCATTTTGCCAACCTACTTAATTTTTAAAATTAAAGTCTGATTCCTTGGCCGGGTCGAGAAAAGAACTTTTACTAATATTTTAGGTTAAAGATATTGATTTTTTTCTATAGGATGCTGTTTAAGAAGTTTTTGGATAAGGTTAAAACTGGTTAAGTTTGGATTTGGTAAATTGAAATATATACTGAGGAGGAAAGTATTTAAAATATTAATTTGCTTAAATTAATTTATGATTTTGAAATAAAAAATTCTTAGTTTTATGCTCTAATTAAATGCTAAAAAATATTGGGTATAATTCTCAGATGCTTTGTTTTTTAATTAATATTCCTTTTAATCATAAACTTTCAACCGAATTAAACTAATAAATTATATAAATTTTATTGTTGCAATAATCTTAATTTTGCATCACTAAAAATGATATTTTCCAACCGCAAGCTTTATTATTTATAAAAAGCATAGTTTGGCTCCACTTCTTAAGTTATTTCAATCAACCCATTAACAAAACTTTCATATAAATATGGGTGGGCTAAACTGTAGAGATGGCATCTCAGAAATACCAGATATAGTAGTAGACAACGCTCCAAGTCGACAACAACAACAACAAGAAATCAATCTAACTGAAGAGATAGGAATAGTTCTAATAGATAATTCCTACAAGGCTCAAGCAGTTGTAAAAGGTTACCTTGTACGTCGATCACAAAATTTAAAAAAACACGAGATAAAAGTTAAAAAACTCAAACTTACTGAAGGAACATTTGAAGGTCAAGTCAATCATAAAAACAAGCCTCACGGGCAAGGAGAATTAGTGAATTCTAATTTTTCATACAAAGGGACTTTTGCTGATGGAATTATATCAGGTGAAGGAGAATGCAAATATAATAATGGAGATAAATATATAGGTGGATGGGAAGAAGGTAAAAGGTCAGGATATGGAGAAATGGAATGTAGCTCAGAAATAGTATATAAAGGACATTGGGATAATGATATACCTCAAGGAAAATGTCATATTGTATGGCCAGATGGAAGTTTTTATAAAGGGAATAATGAAAATATGGTCAAACAAGGAAAAGGTTTACTTAAATGGGCAAATGGGGATAGTTATCATGGAGAATTTGCTAATAACCATATTGAAGGATTTGGTAAATTCAAATGGGCGAATGGGAATCATTATGAAGGACATTGGAAAAATGGGAAAATGCATGGGAAAGGAACTTTTGTTTGGGGAGATGGAAAAATTTATGAAGGAGAATATTTTAGAGGTAAAAAAAGTGGAATGGGGAAACTCACTTTTGCTGATGGGAGAATTTATGAAGGCCAGTGGAAAGATGGGAAACAAGATGGATCAGGGACACTTATTGTTGGAGATAAAGTAAAAAATGCTACATGGAGTAAAGGAAAACCAATACAGGTTTGAGGTTGATATTTCTTTATCTTAAAAAGATTTTTAAAATATTTGTGAGAGTTTAGGTTTTGGATTAAATTATAATCAGTGAGTTGAGTTAGGGTTTTGAATTTTATAAGATGATTTATTGGGTGTTATAAAATTAATTGATTTTATAAAAGTAAATATCTAAGCTTAATATCATTTAAGCATAGGTTTTTAACAAAATAAACATAATATTTTTACATTTGAAAATTCGTATAACCTATCATTTAAGCATAGGTTTTTAACAAAATAAACATAATATTTTTACATTTGAAAATTCGTATAACACACAAATATTTATTAATAAATACACAAATATTATCTAAACTCATCCTATTCATATTTTATAATGCTTTTATCATTTAAAAGCTTATCTTTAAGCTGTTTTTATAAAATTTCTTACTTTTAAGTGAATATAGACTATAATCTTTCTTTGCTTTTAACTTCTGCATATTCTTGACACACAGCACAAAGGGAACAAAAGCAGTGAGTCATACAATCTTCACAAGCATTTCCATCAATTAAATACTTATTCCTTATCTTCCTTCTATTTACAGCAGCTCCGATACAACATAAAAATAAAGGGCAAAGACATGCAATATACCATGGTTCATGTATTGATTTAGAAACTGCATAGCCTTGAAATATAGGATAACACATTGGAAATAAAGCTACTAATATGCAAAAAGTTTCTGAAGGGCTACAGGTACATAATTTAGCATCCCACGTTCCCATTTTATTAAGAATATATAAAATTGTATAATTTTTAGATTAAATGTATTTATGAGTTTTAATTCTATCGTGAAATTAGCTTAAGAAATCTCTACAAATAAAATTTACTTCATAAACTTGTATTTATGATAATAAAAATATATAAACAGTGAAATCATTATTTACTTATTATTCCTAACTTATGTTTTATCATAGAAATAACTATAAGATACGTTGAAAATATACAAGTATCTTTACTTAATAAATCCGTAAATTTTAAAGTATGGAAAAACTTAGAGAATCACTTCAAGAACTAGAAATTATAGATCCAAAAGAATGGCACAATATTCCTCAGCCAATAGTCAGTGGCATAATTTCTTTAAAATCCTGCGTAAAACTACAATCAAACTTCTTCGAAACACTAAACAAACAATTCACCGACTTTGAAGGTCGTTGCAATATCCGTATCCTCAACGTGCAAAAAGCATTAGCCGAAAGCCAAGATCGAATTCGTGACAATGACGAATTCCTAAAAGACACCTTATGTCAATCAGAAACCCAAATAAAAGAGGCAATTGATAATTTTCAAAAAAAAATAACTGAAGCACAATATTCATTTAAATACGACTTAGAAGGCCGAATGGATGAAATAAAACAAGATAATTCAACTGTGATGAAAAAAATAGACTCAATACCAAGTATGATACAAATCCAAACTATGATAAATAATGCAGCTGAAAAAGTTAAAGATTCAGTTAAACAGGATATTAGAGATAGGTTGTTTAAACCTGAAATAACAGCAATTAATCAAAAAATTCAAAGTGTTAATGCGTAAAGAATATACAGAGATTATGAAGGAAAGTGTGGGATTTTAGCTGAGAAAATCAGGAATAATGAAGAAAAAGCATTGGAAAATAATAAAAATTTTGAAGACTGGCTAAATGATGCGATGGAAACACAGAGAGCACATAGTGAAAAAATACAGATTATGACTATTGAAATGATTAAAATTCAGAAGAAAATTGAGTATATGGATTATGAGAAAAAAGAGTTTGAAATGAAGAATAAAGAATCGATGCTTTTGATTAATGCGTTAAAACAGTCTTGTAATCAGGAGTTTAAGCGTTTTGAGATAAATTTGCAAAACTGTGAGAGTAGTATTAAAAATATACAGCAAAATATTTTAGATATATCAAAGTCCAAGATCCAACAGACAACGTATTCCCCTGCTATGCCTACATTTGCTTCATTGATATCTCCGATTATTAATTATACCAACCCAACACCTTCTATTCCTTCATTCATATCTCCGATTATTAATTATTCCAACCCAACACCTTCTATTCCTATTCCTCTTACAACAATTCCTTCTTCTTCTTCTCCTTCTCCTTCTCCTTCTATTCCTATTTTCCCTTCATCTTTTGAAATTTCACCTGCGCCAGTGCAGGCCATTCAAGAAATCCCTCTAGACGATATTTATAAGAAAATCAATTCAATTAAACAAGAATTAATTACTATAATAAACGAAGAAAAAGATACAATTATTGACTACCTTCAAGACCAATTAAAACATATCGAAATCCAAAGAGAAAAAAATAAATCCTCATCTGAGCATGCAATTGATGAACTTAAAGACAAATTAGCTTGGCTACCTATAAGCTTAAGCCAACTTGAAAATATGACTCCAGGTGAAGCGAGACTGTTTACAATTGAAGCAAGGCTTCGATCTGAGGAAAACTCAAGAATTCATGCTTTTAACCATTTATCAAAACTTATAGAAAATTGTATGAATCAGAAAAATCCTTGTTATGATTTTCAAGATTTAAAAGATATAAAACCTATAAGCCCTGTTGTTGAGATTGTAAATAACGCTAGAAATTCTGTACTAAGGAAAAATTCACCTATTGGAGGACAGAATAATATGGAATGGTGGAAAAAAGGACAAGAAAGTGAAAGGAAACATTTTAGTGACTCAGGGAGTTTAATTGGTGGGAAGATGAAATTTTATACACCTGTACCTGAGATTGATGAAATAGGAGATGTTCATTCAGTTTATAAAGAAAAAAGGAGGACTAAAGCTGTACCGAAATCTTGGGATGTTGAAACTGCTCAGATTCCAAGAATACAAACAGCAATGCCATCGAAAGCGAAGAATTTAAAATATTTTCCCAGAGTTAATAAGATTTATTAATACATTGATATTATAAATGCAAAAAATATTTTTTTCTGTCTTGGAATTATTTTTGAAATGGATGTTTTTAAAAGTATTAGTTTATTTTATCATTTTATATCAAGGTATGAATATTAGAAATATTTATAAGTTAGTTTAGTGATCTTATTTTTTTACTTTATAATATATAATATAATTGATTTTTTATAACATAATCAGTATTCTTTAAGACTTTAAATCTAGTTGTCTTTCACTTTAGTAGGTTTTTTCCTAGACAAAGGAACCTCTTAGTTTGATATCAAAAAGTGTGAAAATAAAACTTATGCTATATTTATGAAAAAAACTTAACCTATAGAGAAAAATCTTATTGAAAAACCTTAGGATTACTTTTGTATATACATATATGATTATTGATTATAAAATAATTAAATATAGTCTTATAAATAGTAACAACCTAAAAATTTATTTATGAATTCAAGTTATTTTTAAAAAAATATTTCATGAACTTTGCTGATAATCTGAATACATTCATTGAAAAATTATTTCTGAATTAAGATAATTTCCCAAAACTTTAAAGTATTGCCTGAAGATAATTTACAATCAGTTTAAGCACATTATTTATCTTTTTTTTTGTAAATAGAATCAATAATCTTTTTTTGGAAAAGAAATAGAAGTGATTATGCATGATTATTATTTACAAGTACTTTATTAAGAATAAATACTATGAAAATATAAAAGATAAATAGTGTCAGATTGTAAAATTATGATACTCTTTTGTATATAATACTTGTGTAAATAATTTTAGTTTTTTTTTAAAATGCAAATTAATGTTGAAAAATAATTTGCCATGGTTTAATTGCTGATTTTTATATACTATTTTCCTATATTGAATGATTGTTTAAATAGTTATTAAATAGCAAATAAATAATTTTAAATGATGTTTATTGAAATGATGACAGCAAACTTAACTTAAAAATCAACTTTAAACTAATGGTTTTTATACTGGCTCAAAGACATCTAAAAGGGAGATTAAAAAATCAAAAAGTCAGCATAAATCCTTATTTACTCTATCTCCAAAACACACATCTTTTCAAAAATAAGCAAGACATTTGCCTGGCTTAGCAAAATATATAAAAAAAATGCTTCAATCCTTTAATAAAATAAACCCAAAATTTATTAATAACTTAACTTTAGGCGTTCAAAAAACTCTAAGATTTCAAAACTTCTAAATAAATTCCACACATACTAATAGGCATAAATTCTTCTTATCAAAGATTCTCTTCTATCTTACACAAAAAATTTAACAATAAATCAACTGAAGAGCATCTTACAATACACTAAAAAAAAATCCTAACAAGCCTATAAATTTTTCCTAAAAATTCCAAGATCATTAATATTTTATAACTATATGAAAATTGATGAAAATAAAATCTTCAGTCATTTTCTACATCTTTAAAAAAAAAGTCTTAAATTTTATAATAATTATCACAACATAAACTACTAATTAATATCATTGGTTAAAGAACTTATATTATTTTGGAAAAACAAGATCAGAGTTAATAAATATATAATAAATATTCTTATTGATTGATTGCATATGAGATTTTATATTATACCTATATTTTTTTATATACAAATTTTGATAAACGTGTTTGAATTTTTTTAATTGGGTATAAATCAGCGTTTCTAGTATTCTTATACGACAATCACAAAAGTATTTCATGTTATTAAGCTTATACTCAGCAATAATTGTAATAAAATGCAAGAAAATGAGACACCTCGAAGGTCATCTCGTACAATAGTTACACCAGTCCTTAATCTTGAAACACAGGAATTTGAACTAAACCAAAAGCCATCTTCAGCATCAAAAGATCCTATATTTTACCAGCCAGTCAAACTTACAAAGGAATACGAAATTAAAACAAATGAAAATAACCAAACATATACATTACTTAAAAAAGCTACAGGAATAGAATGCATAGAACCTGATGTAAAATTCTTACCTGGGACTATACTTGGAGACCTCAAATATATCCCTGGTTCCTATACAAAATGTGACTTTTTAATAGAAGTCTCTATGTACAATGAAGGGGTTAAAAATTTCACAGACACACTAGGTGGAATATGCCAAAATCTTGACTCATTCGCTGAAATCGGCATCAACCCATCACGCATTGCCTGCATAATCATAGTCGATGGGATTCGGCCGTTTTATTCAACTTTCATCAAACAGAAGAATTTTTTCCAGCAATTTTTTGATGAAGAGAGAATTAAAGAACGATTCAATGTGACAGATATACGAAATTGCAAGATGATAGATGAAAAAGAAGAAGATGAATTCGCTCATTGTTTTATGCAGAAAATATGTTTGAATGAGTTTTCTAAGTTAGAATTGCAGTTGATTTTCTGTGTTAAACAGAAAAACAAGAGAAAACTCAATACGCATTTATGGTTTTTTGGGGGTTTTTGCGAGTTTATACAGCCGAAATTTGTTATGCTTATTGATGTTGGGACTATGCCTTTAGCCGAGTCATTATTTTTATTATATGAAGCAATGGAAACCCAATCTGATCTTGCAGGGTGTTGTGGAGAAATAAGACCTATGGACCCAAATATATGGAAATTAGTAGTCCCTGCACAAGTTGTAGAATATAGGTTTTCACATATTTTTGATAAAGCCCTAGAAAGTTTCTTAGGGTATATCACAGTACTTCCTGGAGCATTTTCTGCATATAGATGGGAAGCTTTACAAGGTGAACCTTTATGGAAAGATTATTTTAAAAGCATATGTCATCCAGAGCTCATGAATGCATTTAACTCCAATATTTATCTTGCTGAAGATAGAGTTTTATGTCTTTCACTTATCAGTAAGAAAAACTCAAATTATCTTATAAGATATGTTAAAGCATCTATTGCTGAAACTGATGTTCCTGAAAATATATCAACACTTATGTCACAAAGAAGAAGATGGATTAATGGGTCTTGGTTTTCTTTAATAGACTCTTTACGTAAATGTTCTACTATTTTCCAATCAAGCCATAACAAATGCAGAAAATGTATATTTTCTTTTCAAATGGGATATTATGTCGTAACTGTGATTTTTACTTGGGTTATGGTTGGGAATTTCTTTTTGGTTTTTAGTATTCTTGTTAAAAAAGCTTTTGGGACTTCAGATACAACCACATTTTCAGCCGGTTCTGCAATTATTTTAGTATACTTTTTATTGTTATTATTTGTCTTTGTCCTTGCGCTTGGAGTAAAACCAGCAAAGGTAGATGGGTGTTATAAAATGATAGCTTGTATTTTTGGTGTATATATGATGGGATCAACGGTAAGCACAATTATTTTTGTAAGTCAAAATGTGTATCAAGAAGAAGTTATATATGCTATCGCAGGTAGTGCAGCGATATTTGCAATAATCACTTTTATTAATTGTTCAGTTATGATTATCCTTAAAGGTATATTTCACTATTTATTCCTTACCCCAACATATGTTAATATTTTTCTTATTTATGCAATTTGTAACACCCACGATTGTACATGGGGAAATCGTCCAGATTTGCTTACGGCAGAAGAAAAACAGCGGACAGAAGAATTTGAAGAGTTTAGAACTAAATGGACAATTGTATGGGTGCTTTGTAACTCCGCTTTTGCATATTTTCTTCAAACTTTAAGCAATTCGGAAACAGGAAACTGGTATGTATACAGTATTGGGATGATTGGGTTAGGAATACTTGCTTTAAGATTTTTCGGTGCCGTTCTATACGTTTTTCATGAAGCCTGCTGCAAAAAGAAACTTAAAAAAATCGCTAGTACAAGAAAAATAGCCCCTTTAATAGAAAATTTCCCTGAAAAAGGAAAAAGGGGAGAAAGCGTAAGTACGAAAATCATGTCAAGCAGTCCAGAACAAACACATAAAAAAAGAAAGTCTGAGATAAAACTTACAGCCAAGACTAATAAAGATGATATTGAGCCGAAATATACGCATTTTGATGATGAGGATAGTATTGAAGAAGAAAAAAATGTAAATGTTGGGTTAAAAGTTGATAAAATACTTGCAGAAGAAAAATCAATTGAAGAAATAAGTGAACTTTCTATTGAAATGAGACAAAGAAGGTTTAAGCATGGAGTTAGGCTCAGTACAATTAGTAAAGATTCTGGGATTGATTTGAAAAGACTTCGGTCTATTGAAGAAGGGAAATGTATACCGACAGATGATGAAAAAAAGCTGATTACTAAATCTTTAATCAGTCATATTTCAGGTTAAAATCTCATGCTTTTAATAAATATGCTATTCTTTTAAACCTCGTGATCTCCTTTGATTTTTCTTTTTAACTTTATATGTATTTAAAAATATTATTAAAAAACTTAACTGTTGAAGAATTTTATCTTATACGAATCCTTCCACATCCTTTAAACTCTCATCATCAATCCTCCTAATATCCTAAAGCATTATCATTTCCCTTAAACTTATCTTATACCATAACTAAATCAATATAAACTCTCCTTCTACATCCTTTCAAATCTCATCTCTTTACTATTATTATCTACTCATTAGTCTTTTCAGATTCTTCAACATCCTCATCATTCCTATCCTCATCTTCATCATCATCATAATCCGGTTTCAAGTCATCTTCATCTTCTTCATTTAAATTTTCTTCAACTTCCTTCCAATTAGCCTCACAAATCTCATCAGCCCCTTCTTTTTTCCTACACAAGTAAACATAATGAGGATTTTCTGTTCCTTCATTAAGAGTTATATACGATACAGTCCAATGCAAATGCTTCCATTCAAAATGGTCTAGTCTATTATCAGGGACTCCATATGAAATTGCCATATAAACCCCACCAACTTTAAGTACTCTTTGAACTTCTTTAGTCATTCTAGCAACATTAATATAAGAATTATCCCCACACAATAGGGCATCGATTGTGCTTTTGTCAATGGCGATATCGAAAAAGTTTGATGGGTATTTCAAATCTCTAACATCCATGACTTTCCAATGCATTTCAGGCATGCTTTCACATCGGGCTTGCATTTGACCAATGACTACTTCTGATATGTCTATATTTTCTATATCCCTAAAGCCGTCTTTATACATGTCTTCACCAAGTTCTGCATTGCCACAGCCTAAGATAAGAACTTTTCCACTGCTGTCAATGATTTCTTTTATCATAGGCTTTAGTGATTCATAGCTTTCAAGCCAGTCAAAGGTCCTTCCTTGTTGTTCTTCGTAGCGTTTTTCCCAGTAATCAGGATCACCATAATTTGGCATCCTTATATTTATATACTTATTTTGTATGTTTTTTAATATTTTTTTTTTAGATGATGGGTTTATTTGAAGTTTTGATGAGGTTATGATATGGTAGTTGTTTTTGAAATTATATAAAAAATTGTAAATGACATTGATGGTTATTATTTTAAAAGTGATGATTGTTTGAAGAAATAAAGATTTTTTTGGTCAAAATGTGGAATACTTAAAGGATTTTTGGTTTAAAATAAATGATTGTTATATGAATAATTGGTATAAAGCATGAACTCTTATTTGATTATTCTATAATTAGATTAGGTTTTTTATATTCTTTTAAATGTATGAGTAGTTTTATTTTTTGGCCAATTTACTATCAAAATATTTGCAAAATTCTTTTTAAATTCATATGTTCTGAAGAGTTTTTCATCTAAGGGTCTTAAATATTAACTTTATGGAAAAAAGAAAAACATTGATTTGTTTATGATAACTAAAGTTATGGCCAAATACAATAATTTATTGGCTATAAGCATTGATCCAAAGCTTATTATAAATAGTCTGCAAAAAATTGTGATTACAGACCCAGTTCCTCCAACAATTAAGAGCTTTGATCTAGTTCTTTCAGACTACTGGCTAATAGGATTCTGATCATTGTCTCTATTTTACAATCATTAATAGGCCGGATGGTGGCACCTCTAATCCTGAGAGCTCCAGGTCTAAAAAAAATAAAAATCATGCCGAATACTTAAACCAACTTTTTCAGCTTTTACCAAACCTCCTCAGTAAATAGAATAAATAGTCATCATTATATTAAATACAATTACATACACTATTTCAAGTCCTGTTAAAAAAAGCATTATTTCATTAAATCTCAAATCTAAGCAAAATTTTCTAATTTTTAAACCTTATTTATACAACTCCAAATCCTCAGCCTCAAACAAAACCCAAATTTAATCTTCCAAATCACTCAAAAAACCTCATCCAAATAATAAAAAAACCTAAACTTTTACAAGAAATGAAAACTACTTTTCCTTATCGTAAGTATAAAATAATTATTTATTAGTTTCCCCCAGAAGAAATACTACAACTTTCACTAGAATCTAAGTCTTTATTGATCTCTGGATTTTCCTCTGAATGAGCTCGATGAGGGGATTTGTCTTCAACATTAGCTGATGCTTTATCACTTGTTTTTTTAAACTCTGATTTCTTTTCGATATGCTCAATAACCTCTTTTGTCTCTTCTGTAGTGTTACAACAAAAAAATATTGCTTTGAAAATTTTGCTCATAATATTTGATTTAAATTATAATCAATTTTTATCATAAACTATAATAAACTGTATTTTGAGTTATGAAAAAAAGATTATAAGTATTATAGTATTAAGGTTTTTATGTTAGGATTAATGTTTAAGTAAAAGTTTTTATTTGATTTGATTTAGTGATAAATTTAGTTTTTTTAAGTGTTTTTTAATGTTTTAGGAAAAGAAGTTAATTTAAGGGTTGTTTATTGTTGTGCCCTTCACAAATATAAACTTTTATTGCATCGAAGGAAGTTTCTTTTGAGAAGACACTAATGAAGGAGCTAGTGTGACTGGATTTGATTTAGGTTCTTTAATAGCCTTTTGTTTAAGGATATCATAAATAGGTTCAATATCGTTTGGATTCACATTGTCACCGATTTCTAGGAATAAATCATTACTTTTAAGTGATAAACTTTTCATGCTTTCATTATCCCTTATCTCACTATCTTCATTTTCTTCAATTTTATCTTCATTAGCTTCACATACCACAATTCTAGCTACAGGAGGTTTTTCAAAAGGTAAAGTAACCCATCTAGATATACTCATAGTCCCTGAAGTAACTTTAAACCTAAACTTAGTATTCTTACTCTTCATAATTTTCGGCAAATTTTCTATCGGTTCATCAATATTTTTATTAATAAGTTCTTCTAATAATTTCATTTTCCCTAACGAAACACACAATTTTGCTTTAATAACCTCAATAGCAACTTTACTTTTCAAAACATAAGCCGCTTTATCAGGTATTAAAGGGACAAAAACCTCTAATTTACATTCATCAGCTGATCCTAAATAATCATCATTAAATATCAAATGCATATTATCAATATTTATCTTTATTTCAGTACAATTAACACTTATTTCACTAGTAACAGAAGCTAAAGATATCTCTTTATCATAAAAATTAGTTGGTTCATCAAGAACAGGAGTTTTCCAATAAGACACTTCATTATTTATAGTTTTAATATGCGCTTTTTTAAATTTCACAGTTAAGTTTTCTGTTAAATAACTTGCTTTAGGCATTAATATAGCACTGTCTACAAAAATAATCTCAACACTTGTTGGTTTTGTTAAATCTTTTATCCCTTCTGATTTTTTTTCTCTGGGTTTTAAGATTTCTTGATTTATAAAGTTGTAGACATGAATGTTTTGTTCGATGAATTTCTCTAAGAAAACAACTGTCGCGTTTTCTATTGTCATTCTAAATATGCTTTCATTTTGTTCTTCTAACATAATGAAATTTGTCATAATTCGCTTATTTGGATCTGATGGGACTATAGTTTTAGGGTATAATCCATTTTTAGAAAGTATTTGAAATGCTCTTAAACTACCTTCAAATTGATTGTTTTCGTTTATGTTGTTAATTTTCATTTTCCTTATGACAATTCTACAGATATCTATATTGTTTAAAGATACCTCACCTCGTATATTAGTAACTCTTATTTTTGTTTTAAATGGACTTATTTCTAGATATTTCATGCTATAAAAAGTATATCTTTCAGGAACACCAAGGATGTCAAGTGTTTTACGGTTAGAAATCGGATCGTAGATATGGAAAAAATTATTGAGGATAACTGATAGAATATTACAACTCAGGTCAATCCCAACTCTACCGAAATCAGCTTGGAAATCTCGACTGATTAAATTTGTTTTTGTTTTATTTGTTATGTCTAAGGTACAAGCAATCTCATCTTTATTGATTGTGAACTTGGAGTCATGTTTATAAGAAACCGGAATAGCAAAAATTTTATTTTTATTTTTTTTGTGATAAAGACTTATAGTTTTGATCCTAATATTTATTTCATTTTTTTTACTTTTCACATGACTACCTACTTTTTTCATTTTCTTGCTATAAGTTTTAACCTGTTTAACCACATCTTTGATTATCGTGCTGATATTTTCTATATTACAATAAGTATCACTTCCAATCCTAAACACAAAATTCTTCGCAGTTATATGTGATACATCTTCAACAACTTCAACTTTTTTATATTTCTTTATAGTAGGTGGGGATATTCCTTCAACAAATTCTCTTTTCTCATAATTCACCAAAGTCGATTTCAGAAAACTTGGTATCCCTTTAATCTTCAACCCATTAATCTCAATACAAAACTCTTTATCCCGACATAAACTAGTAATAACAAACTTATTCAAAACAATTTCTGACTTAACAAAACTAAGTTTTTTCATCTGACTAATCTTCACTGACTGTAAATACTTCAAATGCAATTGAATAAAAGAAATAGCCGAGCACATAACCGATATAGCAAAAGCATAATCATTATTTTCTTTTATATTAACTCTAAACTCTTGAATCATCAACTCAAAATTATCAACTGATTTATAAGATTTCCTATTTTCATAAACATAATCTTTGTTAAAATAATCACATGTCATAAACTTACACAATTTATTCTCATTAAGATAAGGTTTCAGATTTACAATATTTTTGTCATATAAAGATTCACGAATTCTCCAAAGGTTTTCATCAAAAATCTTTATATCTTTACGTTGAGTACTTTTAATAATAAGCCTTAATGGGGAAATTGGTTCATTATGATTAGTCCCTGAAACATAACATGTACCTTGTGTTGCTGTATGAGCTAATGTTGAGAATAATGGGGAAATATCATTTGGGTCGAATTTATCATCAAAGTTTTTATCAGCAAATTTTAATGTAAAAATTTCATTGTTTTCAAAGTCGGTAGTAAAAACTGATAAGGAAGTGTTGAAAATTCTTTCTTCGGTCATGATGACAACTCTTGGGCATTTTAGGGATATTGATTTATCTTTTGTTTTGAAACTGTAAAATAAAAGCTCAAGACCTGTAGATTTTTTTTCAGGGTCGCCTATTGATAAAGAAAAATTTTTGATGATTTTACGATAGGCTAACATGCAGTGGCGGCATTTTTTGAGGTTTTTATGGAGGAAGTGGTCGTCTTGGTAGTTTAGAAGCCTTTTTGTCATAGCTTTTTTGTCGCATTTGTAGATTTCTCTTTGAAGAGACCTTATGGCGATATTATCTTTGGATAAGTGTTTTAAAGGTTTAAAGTCTAAGCTGCTGACAAGTCCGAGGAAACTTAGGAGTTCTTTACGGATGTAGATTTTTACATTTTTTATATTGGATTCTGTTATGTTTTCTATCAAATAAGGATGTCCTTTCATTATACAATCTTTTGAATTAAAAGTTATAATATCTAAAGATAGGACTGGTTGCAGCTTTGTGTATATCGTCAAGCTTTTTAAACTAATAATTGTATTAACATAAAACTTAGAATCTCTGACAAAATCCCCTCTATTAAAAGTATTTATCTCTTGCTGTTGATCTTTCACATTCCCAATTTCCAACATAAATTTTTTCATATCAACTGTTGAAATAATCATTTTATTCTTACTATTAGTAAAAATTGTCTCAACCAATTTAATATTAACTTTATTCATCATCACAACAATATCAGGGGTTTCTGCAGTTCTTTGCTTTTCTTTAACTATAAAATAAAGCTGTTGGCCTGATTTTTTCATATTATTCAATATGTTTTTAATATATTCCAGTTTAGGTGAAAAAGAGTTTAAAGTGCTTATAAATGATTTTTGGAACTCAAAGTTTTCATGTGATTTCATAATCCATCTTACTAATGAATGAACTGTTTCTGTTGACATAGTAGCATTTATGTTTTCACTTGAAATTTCAACTTTGCTTTGTTCGATTTTTTCTTCAAGAAGATTTTCTTCAGTTTTACGTTTTTTTCTATTAACAAACTGAACTTCGATTGGACTAGAATTCCCTCTAAGTTTAAGACTTATAAGAATACTATTAGATGTTGGAGGTCTACGAATAATAGAATTTGTTATAATCCATCTTGCACAGTTTCTCATAAAACGTGGCATTACTCTGTTGTTCATAAAATCATAAATATTTATATAAAGTTCTTTTAAATCAGAAGCTTTTTGGTATTTTTCTAATTGGGCTTCAGTGAGATGAAGGCAATATTTGCTTTTGGGGTTTAGAAAGGCTTCTTTTTGTGAATTTAAGTTGCTGTAGATGTTTTTACAAGTACAAAAATGTGAAACTTTATCAAAAATCTGATCTAAATGTATGACAAATTCAAATTCTGGTATTAAATTCATTTCCTGCATAAAAAACTTCATCGAGTTAATCAAACTAAACTCTTCAAACTTTCCTCTTAATATCATACTCAATAAGTCATTCCCTTGAGTAAACCCATATTTTTCTTTAAACAAGTCCATTTCTTTTGGTTCCTGTAAACTTAAAGGGTCCCAGATTTCTAAATTATCAAGTTTCATATCAGTATCTGTAACAATATGTTTATCCCTATATATCATAATAGATCCTTCAAAATTAGCTTCAACAATAAGTAAAGTATGTTCTTTAACAAGTTTTTGATCATAAGCTTTACCTTGTTGATTTACCATAAGTATACTATAAACAGCATCTCTAACTTGGTTTTTCCTTTCTTCATTCATACCTGACATGTTTTCTGAGTTTCTATTTGGCGATGATGGACCTTCTGAGCATCTTAAACAAATACAATCTTTTTTGTTTATTGTTTTATATAAAAACTCATCATTAACTTGAGTTTCTTGTATAAAAACTGTTATTTTTCCTATGATTAAACTCAGTTCTAACATTTTATCATTACGTGAACTACTTGTTCCATTCAAATAACTATCAACAATATTCAATGTATCCATTCTTAGAAGATGGTTGAGTTCTTCTTTTTCTTCAAGGGTTAGTTCGATTTCATGTTCTTCAGCTACGGTTTTATAAGGGTCACCTAATAAGCTTTCAAAATCGTTAAGATAATAATCCCATAAATCACCAAGATGTGTTTTACCTCTAACATTCCCTCGAGCTTTTACATATGACATAGCTTCGATTCTTAATTGATATAATGCTAAAGTTCGAAACATTATAAGCTTATCTAATGGATATTCTTCTTCAATTTCACTTAGAAACTCTTCTTTTTCTCGGGTTCTGTCAGGTAACCAAGGGGCATGGATTATTTCTTGGCATGATTTATAATAATCAATATACTTATCCATATCTTTCTTATTCCTAATCAGCCCAGCAATATTCATATCCAAATCCTTTTTACAAGTTTTAATCAAGTAATTCCACCAATCTTGCTCATTACCTATAACTTTCCCTACTGGATGACTTTCTTCATAAGTTTTATAATGAGTTTGATTCTTCATAATCAAATTTAAAGACTCAATAAACTGTCTTTGTAACTCACTTAAAGATACTACCATATTCGATATCTGTATTTTCAATGTATGTATCGGAATATTTTCTATAGGTTTATGTTGCATTGTATAATTTAAATTTATATTACATGGTCTTAAAATATACATTCTTTCACTAAACCTTTTATCTTCAATTTCATCTTGAGATAATTGGTCTGAATATTCAGAATTTATAGCAAGGCTGAAATCTTTGATTGATATTTTTCGATATGTAGTAAATTCAGAGTTTGATGGTTTTTCTTTAGTAAAATCTTCAGTTGTTGTTGCAATACGAAGTTCTTCTATACGAAAACGGATTATGCATGGAGAACCTAAGGCTTGAGTATCTTTATAATAAATAATAACATCTTCCATTGTTATATTGATATTATTCGCAACCATACTGATTTTACGTTGTTTATAGTTTTTTAGGTTTAAACTTGCGAATAAATGTTTCTGACTTTCTTGCCAATCTTCGAGATGTTTTTTCTTATATTCTTTCCATTGTTCTGGTAACCATGATTTTGAATTAGGTAAGACGATAGCTTTTATCCCTTTAACATAAATATTTACTTGTAATGGTAGCATTCTTAGTTCACAACGTAATTCTTTGACAATTGAACTTGGGTCAACTTCAATTGGAAGCCTAAGATCATCAAAAGCATCTTTTCTGAGCTTTAAGTTGTTGAGGGTAATCGCTGAATTAGTACCGATGTTGGTCTGTAAGTCTTCATTTTTAATATTGAGTAAGTATTTGCCGAGGTATTGATTGATTTTTTGTGCGACAAAACGCTTGACCAGGTCGTTTAATGTTCCTTTTTTTCCCTGAGGTTCGCTCATATTTATATATGGGATATGAAAAAGGTTTTTTTCTTTGAAATTAGAATTGGCTTTTGGAGGGTTTTGAGGAAAAGATGTGGTTTTATGAAGATGAAGTTGACAGGGTGAATGAGAAAATTATAGTTTTTTTAAGATCTGGTAGGTATTTGATAAGAAAAACATAAAGATTATGTGGGTAAATAATAATTTTTTTTTTTTTGGGGTTTATGTTTGGGCTTGAAAAGAGTGTTTTTAATAGAGAATGAGATTTTAATATGGGCTTTTAGGTTTTGGGTAGAAAATTTGGTGATATGTGTGGATATTTTGTGAAAAGATCCTAATGATGAATTAGAAATTTCTAGATATTCACAACAACTGGATTCCTTTGTAGGACTGTAAGAAGGGATAAATGAAACTTCGATTTGCGTAGGGAAATATAATACAAAGATGATTTTCAAGATATTTAAAAAAATACTCATAAGAAATTCTAGTATTTAGTTATAAGAAGTCTTCGTATTCATTATACTCATTTTCTTCATCATCATCAGCTATTTGGATCTTTTTAGCACTGTCAGCTTTAAGTCCAGGCTTATTGTTAGTTTTCTTTGTCCCTTTTTCACTTTTAAGTCGTTCACTATGAATAACACTCAGTTGGCTGATAACTTTGTTTATTTCCTCAACTCGCATGAGCTTAGTTGTTTCTTTGAAAAGCTCATTAAAGAACACAGGAAGACGGAAATGATACTGGCCTTTATTAAGCATTCTATGAACTTCTCTTGCATAGTCAAGATAATCATCATCAGTGCTCAGCATTGTCACTTTTTTCACGCCAAAGAGTTCATCAGCAAGTTCATTGTCAGCAATTTCTTCTTTCTTTTTCCCTTCAGCAATTATTTCAGCTTTGACTGGAGCTTTTTTATCTTCTTTCGCTTCAACTTTCTTTTTACCCAATTTGCCTTTGCCTTTTGCTTTTGTCGTCGTCTTCTTTTCTTCTTCAGGAGCTTTGGCTGATGAAAGGTTCGCTTGCTGCTTTGCTAAGTCAGCAGCTGATGTGATCTCATCACCAAATTTCCCTGTTTTTAAGATGTCGCCCAATGCTTCATCGTCCTTTTCCGCGTTCTTCTCCCAATCGTCGGAATCAGACATTATAAAGAATGGAGAATATCACGTTTGGATAAGAAAAAAATATTGAAAGTTTAGAGTGTAAAAGATAATTTATGCTTGAAGGAGATTATTAGAACAACGAGTAAAATAAGTATTTAATTATAATTTACTTTAGGATTTAGAAAAAATGTTAAAACTTGCTTTAAAGTGCATAAGAAATTAGTAAGTATTTATATATAATATGTGAAATAAAATCATTATAATTTGTTTCGAATCTTGTTTTAAACATACAAGTTATTATCCTCAAGTTGAAAATATATTTAATTTTTGTTATATCAAAGTATGTATTTGTATATAAATATTCACCTATTTTATCAAAACCCACTTTCAAAAATATTCCATCCAATATTCAAAAAACCACAAACTTAACTATCAACAATCATACAATTTAAAGCTTATAACTCCACAATCCCTACCCTTTTCACCAATCTCTCTAAACACATCATTTTCTTCTCCCATCTTCAAAAAATCTCTAAGCCCAACACCTTCATTTCCAAAAGCCCTAATAACCATCCCTACAACCTTTTATTTCCTCATTACCCACACCCCATTCCTATAAAAAAATTCTCAACATCATCTCACAACCCAATCCTATCTATTTAATCTACAAAGTTAATTTTTTTCCCAATAAAAGCCTAAAACACATACCTTAGCAAGCAAAACCGATCTAAAATTCTATACAAAAATCCCATAACAATAATATTTCTATTAAACTTCATATATAATATGGTAAGTACGTTAGAGCCCTATAAGCATTTTCCTTCTCATATAAAGTACTTATTATCAGACCTTAGTTCTGGAAAGGAAGTGATATCAATCTTAAGCTCATACATACCATCTCTATCATCAGACATAAACCTTTATTACATTTTCTTACATTTCGGGTACTCCCCTGAACATGGGAACTTCTTAAGCCCACCTTCAGCTACTGATATGGCTTCATATATAATCAAAGAGTATCATGGGGCAAATACTGATATTGAAGAAGTCTGTAACAAATCAGTAATTGAAGTAAAAAAAGAATTCTTAGATACTTTCTACTCAAAAACTCTTCAAGAATTAACTGACCCAAGCGATATTGACCTTGTTGAATCCCATGATTTCAAACAAGAACACTTAGAAAACTTTTGGGGTGGTGGCAGTCCTGTACAAAAACAAGTTTTATCAAGTATGACAACACCTTCTGATATGAACACTCCACGTGTTAATAAAGGATTAAAAACTCTTAGTAAAAAAATTAGAGAAATCCTTATACAGAAAGGGAAAATTTCATATAAAGAGATGGCTGAGCAAGTTGTTACTGATATGGAGTCACATAAAGAAATAGATAGGGATAAAGAAGGGAGGAATGTGTTAAGAAGGATTTATGATTCTTTAAATGTTTTAGAAGCTTGTGGAGTAGTAGGAAAAGCTGATAAAAAATATTATTGGAAAGGGTTTCCAACACAGAAAACTGAGTTTAATGAAAATTTAGCCCAGACTGTTGATGATAGTAAGAATGAAGTGGAAAATAAAAGAGAATCACTTAGAGAATTATGTAAAAGATATTACTCGTTACGTGAACTTATACTTAGAAATACTGAAAAAACTAAAACACAAGAAAAAATCGAGTTTCCTTTTATTATTGTTGGGACTGAAGAACATCATACGAATAAAGTTAGGATTGAGAGTAATAAAAGTCATAATGATGTTTCGGTTAAATTCCATAAACAAATGAAGCTATTTGGAGATGTTGATGTGCTGATTAATTTAGGGCTTTATAAGAGACCAATGAGATCGCCTGATATTCCTATTGATCTTTTTGAGTCACTCGCTTGTAAAGTTCCTGGGAAGATATAGAATAAGTTAATTTTTTTGTATTGTATATGTTTTTATTATGTTTTTAAAAGGTTATATGCTGTAGGATTCTTTTTTAGTTAAAATTTGTATTGCGGTTATTATAGGAAATTGGGATATGAATTTAATGCTTAAAATAGAGTTTTTGATTATCATAAATAGTCTTTTTTTATAAATTTAATGAAGTATCATCGAATATGAATCAAAAGTATATGATTTTATTTTGTAATATATCCTATTATCCCTACCTAATATATAAAAAAACTAACAATGAATTTATGAATTATTTATCTTTTTCTTAGTTTCTTCTTCCGCCAGTTCAGAAATCATAGCTTTCAACTTACTCCACTGTCCTGGTTTCGCACTGCCAGGTGGACTACTCTCAGCCCATTCTTGAGTTTCATGTATAGGTTGCATATTTTTATTCTGATCATGATCCAACATCCTCTTATAAATACTCTGTGCAAGCATAGGTTTAACCTTATTCCCAAATCCTTCAACCTCAGCTCTAACTTCCATGCCAACTTTCTGATACATCGCGACAACAATTTCTACACAAGTATGCCTAACATCAGCATTAGCATGTGCTAATAAAGGTAATAACAACATCCCAAGTACATCTTTCCATTTCCACTCTTTATGATTAACTCCAAATTCTTGGACAATATGAAGTAATATTTCAAGTCTAGACAATAAAATCCTCCATGGCTGTTTATCAACAGGTCCTTCAGTAGGGTTTGTAAGTATCATAATATAATCAACAAGTGGACCAATAAGTATTTTAGGATGTCTAAACAATTCAATAAGTGTATGCATAGAAATATCCCTTGCTCTATAATTTAATTCAGAAACCTTATCTAATAATATAGGAATAAAAATCCTCATAGCATCATTGATCATTTTTGGGGTAACTCTAAGATCACATATAGGAGGACTCATAGCTGTAATTAATATTTTAAGTCCATATAAATAAATTGGCATAACTCTATCTTCACATGCAATAAGAGAAATATCAATAGCAGCTCTAAATAAACTTCTTGTATCTTTTTCATATTTTGGTAACAATGGGGATTCAAGGAATTCAAGAAATGCTCGTACTGCAGCTTCTCTATGTCTCCAGTTATCACTAAAAAGACAACTCCATAGTCTAACCCCAACAACTCTTAAGATTTTCTTTACATCTGCTCTTTTTAATATGTCCATTGCGGCTATTTTCAATTGTCCCCCAGCTTCGTTTAATTTTGGTCTTAGAAATACTTCTAAGTCTATATCCCCTTCATTATAACTATAAGGGTCATCTATTTGTGGTTCTATTTTAGCTGGTTTTTCTTTTATTCTTACTGGTGATGGAGCTTCTTTTCGATTATTTTTCATTTCTTCCATCCTTCTTTTTCTTTCTAATTCTTCAAGATACCTTCTTTGTCTTTCTTCATCTTCTAATTGTTGTAGTCTAAGCATTTCAGCTCGCATTCTCTCTTCTTCAAGCATTCTATTTACCATACTCATATAACTATCAGAAGGGTTTCCCATCATCATCATTTTATAATATCGTCTAGTTTCATATTTAGCATCAATCATATCCCTTTCTTTTTCAAGTTCTTTTATCCTATTTTTTAATAACATAGCAGTATCATAATCTTCTTTAGCTACAGCAATTGACATTTCCCTTTTAAGCTGGAGTAGTTCAGTTCCTATATCAAAAACTCTTTTCATATCAATAGTCAGTTGTTTTAAAGTTCCAAAATCTTCAGTTTGATATGCTTTTTCACGTAGTTGATCAAGTTCTATAAGAGTTTCTCTTGAGTTTTCATCTATAGGTGCGTGTCTATAAGAATTTAAATCTTCTTTAGACCAATAAATCATTTCTAAAGGTACACCCATGCCTAATAAAACTTTATCAACTTCATCTGTCTGTGTTTTGACAGGAGTGATTTCATTTATAGGCATTTGATAGTCCATTTTTCTTCCCCAGATCTTGAGAGATCCTAGACTTACTTGGCCATTAGGGTTACTTGCGTTGGTTTTTGGCTTAGTAGGGAAGACTAGTTTTAAATAACTTCCTATACCTCGAACTGCTACTTGAAATGCTTGATTGGTTATATTGTATGCTTTACCTCCTAGATGATATTCTGCATCTAGAAAAGAACCATAAAGCCCATCACCGATATGAATTTCCAAGTCTGGGATTGTTTTACCTGGCTTTGAGCTTAGGAGAATGTATGAAAATTGAACTCGATGATCTAGTCTTAAGACAACTTCTTGGGGAAAACTTGCAAATCGTCCACATTCCCAGGAACTCTCGCTTGGCTTTTCTGATTTTTCTAGTTGAGCTATGGAGGTTCCTTGGGCCTCGGTACTTGCGGAAACTGCACAGAAACTTATCCAGGCATGGTCTTCTATCATATTTATTTTAAAGATTTTTACTATTAAATTTACCTTGGCTCTTTTGGTTTCAGGCGATTTTGGTTTTGTATTTTTGTTGTGGCTGTAGGAACTTGGGGTTTTTGTTTCAAGGATTTATTTTTATTGATTTTATAGATTGTTTCATTAAAATATTCTTTGAAATTTCTTCCTGTTTTCATAAAACATATTTTTTTTAGTTGTCTTTTTAAAAAGCCCAAAATTTTTTTTTTTTTATATGAGCTTCTGAGTCTTCAAGTTTAACAAAATTATCAGAGTGATTGACTATATTTTAACTGCTACTTTTTGATGTTTTAACTGTTACTTCAGAAAAATTAAGTATGTTAAAATTCTGGAATCATCATTAAAAGTCTTTTATAGGTGAGTAGTTATATCAGAAATCTTCTGCTTTGGTTGATAAAAAAAAATTATGCTGAAACTCTGAAAATATTTCAAACTACCTACGTTAAATAGATTAGCTTATAATCAAATAAATGTCTAACAGTTCAAGTGTGAAAGTGACTTGCCGAGTCCGTCCTTTAATGGATTTTGAAGCTGTAACTTTTATATAGACTGATATTAGCAACCAAGAGATAGTATGCCTAACATCTGATACAACAATTGGAGTTGGTGAAGGTGATGACCTTGAAACTTTCACCTTCGATAAAGTATTTGGTACTCGAAGCACACAAGAAGAACTTTATAATTTTATTGGAAAAGCTACAATAGAAGATGTAATGTCTGGGTACAACGGTACAATTTTTGCATATGGTCAAACTGGTTCAGGGAAAACTCACACAATGTTAGGAAGTTTATATGACCAAGATGCTCAAGGTATCATCCCTCGAGCAGCAAATCAGATTTTCGAAGAGATAGAAAAAGACGAGAACGAAATTGAATTCACTTTAAAATGCTCCTTATTAGAAATCTACAAAGAAACCCTAAGAGACCTTCTTGATGTTGAATCTTCTAACTTACAAATAAAAGAATGCCCAAGACGAGGAATTTATGTAAAAGGATTAACAGAAGTATGTATCACTAGTGAAAAAGAACTCATTGATCTTTTATGTTTAGGTCAACAATTACGAACTGTAGCTTGTACAAGGCTAAACAGTACATCATCAAGATCGCATTTTATTTTCTTCCTTGAAGTTATTCAGAAGCTCCCAAACGACAGTGAGAAAAAAGGAATCTTAAATCTAGTCGACTTGGCGGGAAGTGAAAAAGTTAATAACTCCGGAGTTACTGGGAACTGTTTAGAAGAAGCTAAAAAAATCAACCTTTCTTTATCTGCGCTTGGTAAAGTTATAAATGCTCTTATCCACAATCATGACCATATCCCTTATCGTGACTCAAAACTCACTAGGATTCTTCAAGAGTCTTTAGGTGGTAATTTCAAAACAACTCTTCTTGTCACCTGTTCCCCAGCAGCCCGATCACAAAGCGAGACCATCGACAGTTTAAGATTTGCAGTTCGTGCTAAAGCAATAAAAAACAAAGCTACAATCAACATGAAAAACCCTCCAGAAAACTATATAAAAATAATCGAAATGCTTAGATCTGAACTTTTAGTGGCAAAAAACGAAATCAAATCTTTAAAACTTGGTAAAATACCCAATACGGTAAATTCAACCGATAGATTCATAACAAAAATCCCTATATCTTCATCTTCAGTATCTAAAAATACCGACAGGTCAATTAAAAAATCAATGACCCCAATCAAACCTGTTGCTATTCCAAAAAACCGTCGAGCTTGTTCTAGTGGTATAGATTTAAATTCATTATCAGTCAATAGATTACCTTTAGCTGTAGATTCTGATATATCATGTTTAATAACCCAAGAAAAATCAACAGATGAAAGTATGCTTATACATAATAATCTTTGTAAAGATCATGAAACTGAGATTGAAAGGCTTAAAGAACAAGTCAATTCACTTAAATCAGATAAAGAGTTTCTTCAGTCTAAAATTGAAGAATTAGAAGGTAAACTTCTAGCAAGTAAAAATAAACAACTTGGACTTGAGCAACGAGCTCATGAATATTATCATTATTATTCAAGTTCGATTAATGTTATACATAAAGATGCTACAGAAATATCGGTTTTAAGATCGAAAAATGAACATATGCAGAAACAGCTTCAGAAAATGATCAGTGCTTTAGAAGCTGTGGAGGCTAAACATAAAAGAGAATTGGAGGAATTTAAGAATTTTAAAGAAAATACAATACTTGAGTTTAAAGAAGACCCTGAAACAGGGAATTATAGGTCAGATATCCCTGTTATTACAATGCAACCAGATGAGACTAAGACTTTAAGCTTTAGTAGTTTTATGGTATCTTGTGACCCTACAAGTATTATCTCCCCATATTCTGAGAACCTTAAAAAAGCTCTTGAAGATCCGAATTTCTTTAATAAGGAGTATACAATTTATATACTCAAACAACAGATACTTCAAGCAGCAGTGGCGAATAGTGAATTAACTTCAAGTCTTTCTAATATGCATTGGAAACTTAGTTTGCTTAAACACAAATACAACATGAAACGAGAACTCTGTACATATCAACAAGAACATATTAAAAAACTTGAAGAAATCGTCGACCACCTCCATGAATCCTATTCCAAAATCGTCAATTTAACTGAAAAAATCGAATTTAAAACCATCAACAATGCCCCAAAACCTAAACTTAGGACCTTGAAATCTTTTTCTCATAAACAATCATTTACATCCCGAAGTATGAATAAAAAAATCACAGATACAACTAAAAATATTACGTGTAATCTTATTTACAAATTAGATGAAACTAATCTTGGAATTAGATTTAAAGAACTTGAATCTAATCTTGATTTACAAAGCCTTTTTAATACCCAACTTAAAAGAAATAATGATATATACAAATCTCAAGCACAAAAATATGCTATAATGCTTGATGAAATAGAAAAAAAATCATATTGTTCAGAAAAAGCTGAAAGGGAAAGATGGAAGAAAATCTTCTTAGAATTCAGAGAAAATGCTGAATCTGAACTTGCTAGAAAACAAGAAGAGATTATAAGGATGAATGATGTACTTGGAGGATGGGTGAATTCGTTTATGGCATTACAAGAAGCTAATGGATGTCAAAAAATTAAGGATGAAGAGTTGTTGGATTTGATGGTTTTGGTTAAAAGGACTGGTGAGACTTTAGAGAGTATAAATGCCAATACGTTTAAATTCTCGTTTTGCACTCCGATTATCCCATCGAAACCTTGTTCACCATTTTTGATGTCGTTTAAAGGAGACTTGCCTGTTGAGTAATTAACAAAGATTGCATGCTTTGAATGTTAATAGAAATAAAAAAAAAAAATTTTAGAAAATATTGACCTTATACAAATCTTATATACTAAAATTTACTTTAATTTAATCTTGGATGATTATATAAAATCATTATATTCCATATCTTGATTTTACCTCCAGCATATCNAAAAAAAAAAAATTTTAGAAAATATTGACCTTATACAAATTCTTATATACTAAAATTTACTTTATTTTAATCTTGGATGATTATATAAAATCATTATATTCCATATCTTGATTTTACCTCCAGCATATCTTAGTCATAAATTATGGAATTAGAGTATCTAAAAAGTCTTCCCCTTAAACCTCCAAACGAATGGATGCTCAAAGTAAACTTATCATCAATATCTTCAAAAGAATCAGCTGCCCAGCTATGGAATATAGTATCAGAACTTTATCGATATTCTGGTGACTCTATTGAAATAAGCCAAAGCCTTGCTAATTTTCGTTTACATTCATGTGAGATTCTATCAAAATTCATCACCGATGCTTCAATTTATAATAAATGGTCACGCACAAGTAAAGGATTTATTGATTGTCTAGATTACCAAAAAGCAGAATATTGTTTAAACAAAGTCACTATCGAAAACATTCAAAATCTAGAATTCAAATTCAATTACTTCTTCTTAAAAAGCCAAATTCTTTTTTTCACAGACAAAGACTATTTTGAATGTATAAAAAAATGTGTCGATATCAGCAAAGACTTAGAAAACGAAAAATTCCGCTTATCAAGATTCATATACGTCGAAATGTGTAGTAAAATCCTAAAAAAAAAAGCATATACCGAAATGGCAGCCTTACTTCATTTGTGTGTGAAAATATCAAAAAACTCATCTTGTGATCCATTAAAAGATCTTCATAAATGCGCGAATTCCCTTTTATGTGAATGTTTAATTGAACTAAGTCAATTCGATAAAGCAAAAAGTATCTTATCCAACTCAATACAATGTGAAGAAACTTCTTTATTATTCTTTAAATTATATGTGAGAACTGATAATTATGATTATATGCAAAACATATTAAAAGAAATATTAAACACTTATAATCTAACCATAGCAATGACTGCAGCTCAATTACTTGTAAAGGAAAATAGATTAGTTGAAGCTTGTAAAGCTTTTTTTATGATATCAAGTAAATATCAATCAATTGATGTTTATATAAAATGGTTTAAAGTCCTTTTTATATTAGAAATTGCTAATGGACTTGATTTTTCTTTTGAGTATATGGATGCTAAAAGAGTACTTGATTTAGTTGTTGAGAGTAAAGTTAATAATCCTGAACTTTGTAAGTTGATATGGGAATATTTGATGGAATTGTATTGTAAAGAAAAGTTTCATATTGTTGTTGAGTATATTCAGAAGTATTTTTTAGCTATATGTTTAGAAGAAGATAAGAGAAATGCTATGATTTTATGTTGTAAATGCTATTTGGCTTTAGAAATACCTGATAAAGCTTTAGGGATTTTGGAAAAAATGCCAAGAAATTCTGAAGTTGATGGGCTTGTGTTGAGGTGTCAAGTAAGACTTGGGGATAGTAATGCTATATCAAGGGAGAATTTGATAAAGTTACAAGCAAATGATATTATAAGTTTACTTCAGGATATTAAAAGTATAAATGAAGAATTGATGAATTTTGCTATTAAAGAAATGGGGGATTATTTAGTAGAACTTACTGAAAATGCTAGTTATAAATATATTATACTTCGTTGGCTTTGTGAAAATGATACAAATGTGAATAATTTTTTAAAGTATTTATCAATAGCTTTAAATACTTTTGAATCTGCAGATCTTGAGTTTTTTTATTTAAAAGCTTGGAATGTGTCTCTTGAAACCACTGAAGATCACAAAAAAATCGAACTTATGATCCAAGTTTTTAATCTTATAGAAAAAGCCCAACAGCTCAAAAGCTCAGAAGGCATTTATATTTTTTTTTCAATGTGCAAATTTATTTTATCCCACAAAGTAAGCAAATACTATCAAAAAATTTATAAAATCATCAAATTAATACCTAATGATTTGATTGATTTAGAAAATACTCTTGTGAAATATGAAATACTTTTAGTTATGGATATTGATTTTGATATAGAAAGTATAGATAATCATGAGTTTTTGAAAAAAATCGCATTTTTAAGCCAAAACCATCAGAAATATTCAATGGCTACGAAATGCTTACAAAGAGCTTTAAGTATAAATGTTGATTATGAGACTCTTCGTGAACTGGTTAGAATTTGCCTTAGCATGGATGAAATTGAGGGTTATATCAAAATATTTCTATCAATTTGCAATGAAAATACTCCACAGATAGAAGTTGAATGGATGATCGGGTTTTGTTGGAACAGTGCTATGATATGCCCTAATATTTTCCAGAACCCTAATGTGCAAAACTGGTTATCTTTAGCATTAGCACTTTGTGAGAAATCTAAAAGCATTTATGAGCCACGTATTAGGGAATTGTATAATTCTATGATATAATAAAAATCATCTTCTTAATTAGAAAATCTTTATAAAAAATTCTCGTATTTCATAATCAACAAAACATTCTATTTATAAAAAATGGATAGCAACAAAGAAACTGTAGAATCTCCAAAAACCGAAGAACTAGATTGTTTTATTGATGACATAATAGTTTACCAAGAAGCCAAAAATACCTACGAAGATGAACTTCCCCACAAGCGACAAAAACCTAATTTTAGCGACATAAACTCTTCAATACCACGGATAATCCCTTTACTTTTAGCTATAAACAGACTAAACGAGGATCCTAAAAATTGGTGGATGAGTGAAAAACTAGATGGTGTCCGTTGTTATTGGAATGGTAAATGTTTAATATCCAGACAAGGGAATACATATACAGCCCCCCATTTTTTTATAAGTAATTTACCTGATTCTGTAAGTCTTGATGGGGAACTTTGGCTAGGACGGAAAATGTTCCAAGAATGTGTGAGTATAGCACGATGTACTGATAATGGGAAAAATGATATGAATAGATGGTATCGTATGCGTTATATGATTTTTGATGCTCCATCTTTAAATATTCCATTTGAAGAACGTGTTGATTATATAAAGTCTTTAATAAGAAGGACTAATAATCCTTATATAAAACTTGTTGAACAAATTTTATGTACTGGGGAAAAACATATGCTTGAAGAATTAGCTAGAATAGAAGAACTTGGTGGAGAAGGGCTTATGTTAAGGAAACCTAAAAGTTTATATGAAAATAAAAGATCAAAAACTTTGCTTAAAGTTAAAAGCTTTCGTGATGCTGAAGCTGTTATTATTGGGTATGAAGATGGGAAAGGGAAATATGAAGGGCTTATTGGAGCTTTAAAGGTAAGGAATCTTAATGGAAAAGAGTTTAAAATTGGATCGGGATTTACGGATGCTGAGAGACTTAGTCCACCAGAGATTGGGAGTATGATTACTTATAAGTATCAGGAGTTAAGTAAAGATGGCATACCGAGATTTCCGACATTTTTTAGAAAAAAAATTGATATTTAATTAGGATAGTTTTTTTTAGAGGTGATGGGAGGAAGATTGCTAGGATGTTGTGGGATTATGATTTTAAATAATAGGATTTTGGATAGGGAAAATTAAAAGTTTTGGTTTGGCTTTTGAAAAGAAATAATTTTTGGTTGTAGAATTTTAGAAAAACTCAAAAATTTATCTTCCAAACTTTTAATTTATTTTCTTATTACAAAATAATTCACTCTGACTAACTTCATCTGAAACCATAACCTAATTCTCCTCCACATCATCCAATTAATCATCATATCTTCTTATTTCTTAACATAAATCAACGACATATTTTAAACCAAACTAGATTACTTTCCCATAATCTTATATGGAAAGCTTATATAAAAACATAAAAAATCCTATAATTTTCAATCAACAATTACAGTCTAAAAAAGACGAAAGCCTATCCCAATAAGACTCATTTGCAAACTTAAAAATACTGAAAAAATCAACAGTCCTGAATACCTAAAACAAAACAATAAAGCAATAAAATTCTCAAACAAAAGATATAAAAGAGTTTTTAAATCAATCAACTGAAATACAAGATGATATAATGAAAATATTAGAATTTTATCAGCAAAGCTTATCAAGATTTGTAAGTTGGATAGACATATATGTTCGGATAAAGTGTGGGTTAAAGAACTTGATTTTAGAAAAGATAGTATGGATCATACAAGTTTGATTGTCACTTTTTTTGAAATTGTGTATTAGTTTTATTCACAACCTAGGATTTTAGATCAAAGCAATCATTTTACCTTTGATATATAATTTTTTTAATATAAAACCTACAACAGGATAAAATACCTATTCATAGAATTTAGATAAAAATCATCCAGCTTATCAAACAGAATAAGATATCTTGATCATAAAGCTGACAAGCTAAAAAAACTTGATAAATTCATAAAGGAAATCCAAGAACTTGAAAAAATGAGTAAAGCATAGAAACAAATTCTGCCGTATAGAAAAAACTGTTCAAGGAACTTATTACTGTTTGTTTTATAAAGGGGATGATGTGAATTTTGATATAAAATATGAGGAGATTATAGATAAAATATTATAGAAGATAAGTGATATTAAAGAAAAATATGAGGAATTATAAGAGTTTAAATATGCGGTTTGCAACAATTTGTCTTACAAAAAAACCAAAAGTTCTATTGAGGATTTAAATACCTTATATACTAAAATTATTTTCTATATGCTATCAACAGACAATCATATAAAATACTATCTTTATTTAATATTTTGTTATTAAAGTCTATTAAAATCCTATCAAAACTTCAATCATGTCTTATTTTAAAAAACTTTTTAAAATCCCAAAAGGTGATAACGAAATCAAAGTGATAAAAAACTTATATCTCTTATCCACGAAAAGAAAATATTCCTCCAGCACCCTCAGATTATAATAAAAAGATTAAATTCAATCTTAAACAAACTCTTAAAAACTTAACTTATGTTTTAGTTAGAAACTATAAATAAACCCTATCTAAAAAGTTAAAACTAAGAAAAATACCTTCAATAATCTTAAATACTTAAAAACCATATTTCTGTTAAAGCATTTTTTACTAATAATTTACTATGGAATCCTCAAGTTTGCTACTACTTCTTGAAAAGGTCCTTACAGGAAGGCCTGGGGACCCAAACAAACATGCTGAGAACTATGCGAAACTTCATGAAAATCTTATTCAAACTAATCAATCAACGCTTCGTGCTGCAATTATTACTTTAAGAGAAATGTTTCAAAAAGATCAAATTTCTGATGAAATTTATTTAAAGTTTTCTCAATATTTAAATTGTATTATGGACAATAAGAAACCTTTGCCTCCAAATTTAGGCTATTTGACTTTTTCTTCTAATCCTTCATGTTTGAGATCAGCGAAGTTCTTTCATGCATTACAAAAACTGTCGATGAGGAGGTCGATTGGGTTAAAAAAAGGTATTGATGGGTTTAAGATGAATAGGTTTATGAAAAAAATTGGAGAAATTGAGGGAAAATACTTTTTGAAGGTTAGAAAAGAGAAAGTAAGGCTTTTGGTGGCGAATTTGAAAAAATATTTGGGGGTTAATGTGCAGAGGGCGTTTAGTGTTTGGGGGTTTAGAGGTGCTGTGGAGAAGAAGGAAATGCTGAGGAGGGTGTTGGAAAAAGCTCGTGTTAGAATTTTTTATATGAAATATATTACCCTCGAAAGATGGTACAATGACACCTGGGATCAGCAGGAGTTCATAGAAGAAAACTGGGAAAATGAGGAATACTATCAAAAGTTCGGGAGGAAAAAAATCAAAAAAAAAGAGCTTTGGGATTCTTATACCATTTATTCCTTAAAAGATGTTTTCAAAAACATGACCGAAAGGACTAATTTTATGCAAAAATACGATGTTGACGATAGAATCGACACTTTACAAGACGCAACATTAAAGAAAAATATATTAAAAAGTAAACTAGAAGCTGTTGTGAATAGAATAATAGCTATAAACAAACTTAGAAAGCAAATGCCTAATGCAGTTCTAAGTTCTTGGGCAGGTCAAGCTCATGCTTTTCACGCTGATCTTTTATATTATTGTCAAGGTTTCAACATAATTCAAAAACTATCAAAAAACAGAGAAGCTGCATATTTTTCATCTATTTTACTATATAAAAACAAAGAATTCACAGGATATAAAATGATTAAATTATTAAAAAATATTGGCAAAATGAGATTAAAAGATGCATATCTTAGAATACTAGGCCCAGGGAATAAAGTGCGCAATTACTTGGAAAAATTAACATCCCATTTCACTCGTAGGAAAATTAATGTTTTATCTAAATGGAAAGACTATGCAAAAGAATCGAAATTCCAAGATTTTATAGAAAATACACAAAGGACAAAACTTAGTCAGGCCCTAGGGAAAATTGCAACAAGGACGAATTATGGGGTTTTACAAATTGTCACTAATATGGCAAAAGCTCGGAAAAACAATCTTAACACGATTGTCCAGTTTATCAAAAAAGTACAAAAAAAACCCTTTGATAGATGGAAACAAAGCATAAACGAATCTAATGAAAAAGCGCATTTTACAAAACAAAGGGGTTATATTTTATCAAAGCATTTAAACTTGTTGCCGACTAAAACTTTAAAAAACGCCTTCAAAAAACTTGTCCCTTCAAGTAAAACTCAAGCTTACGCATTGAAAATACTCTTATCAAAACTCCAAAAAAAGCCTAAAAACTTGATTTCCAGATGGAGAAATATATGCCAAAACTACAAAGACTACAACTTTTATGCATATATCCGTAATATGAAATTCATAAAAATTTTAAACAAAGTCCCAGCCTGTACCCAAAAATTATCATTCGACAGAATCATTTTAAAACAAAAACTCTTAGACCAAAAAGCCAAAGTTTCTAAAGCTTCAAATCTCATGAACCTCTTAGTAACTTATTTACATAATTCAATAACCCCATGTTTACTAAAACCAATTTCTATAAGAAAAAATCAAAAAATCTTAATTTCAGCTATAAAAGCTTTAAATAAAAATCCTAGCAAACTCCTCAACAGTTTTTTTGATAAATGGGCTAGGGCAAGTGGAAGCAACATAAAAGATAGAAAAAAAATCCAAGCATTAAAACTCTTAAACCTAGCTAAAATTGTTGATAAAAACAAACAAAAAGCTTTCAATGATTTTGCTACAAATTTAGATGAAAAAAATACTAAAAAACTTAAAAAAACTAACAGGAAACTTAAAAGGAATTTGAAAAAGAAAACTTTATTAGGGCAAAAAGCTGCAGCTACAAGTCTTATAAATGCAATAAAAAGCTCAGGATTAAATCGTACCCTTGCTGATGCATATGGGAATATTACTAATACTATTAAAAAAAATTATGCAGAAGCAGTTTTAAGTATTGCTTTAGGGAATTTTAAGAAAAAAATGAAGAGAGAAATAATGATATGGAAAGATAATACAATAAAATCTGAATATAAAAATTTAGAAAATCGTCTTAAGGATGAAAAAAATGATAAAAGGAGACTGAAATTTGCCCAGACTTTAAGAAATTTGCCTAAAAAGAAACTGAAAATGGCTTTAAGTAGGATTGTATTGGCTGAATCTCGGATTGCAGAATGTTTGAGTAATGTGTATTTTACAGCGAAACGCATGCCTAAAAGTTCTTTTGATTTATGGAGATTTAATTCGGCGAAGATAAATAAATCAGCGTTGATGAATAAAATTAAAGGACAAAAGATTATTGATTATATTAAGAAGTGTTTAAGAAAAACTTTGAGAACTGGTTTTAATAGGATTATTGGGACAAGTCCTAAGGTAAAACTAGCTTTGAAAAATATGATGGATCAACTTAAAGGTCGTTTGCGTAAAAATTGGTCACTTTGGAATAGATATTGTGAAAGATCCTATCAAGAGGATGTTATAAGAAAATTTAAAGGTGAAAAATTTAAATATTTACTTGAACGGCCATTGAAAAATAATATTAGTAAAGTTTTTGATGATATGATATCTGATAGGAGAAAAGAGTACTTGCTTAAAATTATTACGATATTTAAAAACCATCTTTCTGAGGTACTTTCTCAATGGAACACCCATACTCAAACTCTTAAGATAATGTCAGAATGCTTAAGACTTAGCAACCATGCTTTTAATGATGAACTTCCATATAGAGATTTATCAAAAATGTGTAATAAAAATAGCACAAGTCTTATTTCCTCTAATGTGCCCTTTCAATTATCATCAAAAATAAAATCATCAATTAAAAACATCATGAAAATATTCTCAAAGTCCATAAGGTCATCATTTAACCACTTGAAATCAGAAAAAGCTGCAAAATTAGAAAAAAAAATAATCTCCCTCCGCATGGCTAATTTTCTCAACAAATTATCTCGAAGAACAATAAAACAAAGTTATAATTCAATAATATCATGGGGTGACTATATAAAAAAAACATTAATCCAACTAAGCGTAAGTTGTCTCGAAGGTGTTAAGCTAAATTTTCTCAAATGGAAATCTATAGTAAATGATGATATAAAAAAAGTAGCTTTAAAAAGCTTAAAAACCCTCAAATGTAAAACCTATTTCGAGTCAATCGTAAAAAGAACCATGCGTGACTCATCAACTAGGATAATAATTGGTTTTGAAAGAATGGAAAGCACTATGGATGGATTAGTCAATAGTCTTAAAGGTATCCCTCGTGTTGCATTACGTCGATGGAATAAAGTTGTTATTGACATTGTGCAAACTGAACTTAAAAATAGCATCCTAATAGAAAAAATCTTAAAACATTTATCAAGAATCCCAAGAAGGACATTCAAAGGAACCTTAAATAGAATCATGACAGTCGAACTGCAAAATTCTAAACTAAAACTATATTTAAAAATGCTTTCACATTTATGGCTAAAACATCCTAAAGAATTTTTTGACCAATGGAAAAAATATGTTGCATTTATGAAAGAAAATAGTATCATGAAAGATTACAACATACAATTCATGAAAATAAACTTTGAAAAAATCATTAGAAGGACATTAAAAGATGTTATTCGCCGAATACAAATAAGAGGTATGTCTATAAAAGAAGGTCTCAAACTTATAGGTAATTTTATGCAAAAAGGTGCAGGGAATACTTTTGCTAGATGGAAAGATTTTGTTAAAATCGCTCAAGGAAAAGACATAATTTACCAATTAAAAAAGAAACTTGCTAATGCGTCATTATTAAATCTGTGTAAAAAAATTATAAGAGATGCATATCATAGAATATTAGGTGGTGGGGATAAGGTTAAAGGAACTATGCAAGGACTTGTTAATGGGCTTAATAATATACCAAAAGTAGCACTTAGAAGATGGAATAAAGCTGTTATAGAAATCAAACATTATGAAGTTGTTATGACGTTAAAAGGTAATCAAGTTAAGAATTTTATGAATAAAGTGTCGATAAGAACATTAAATGAAGCGGTTGAGAGTATTAAAAATGATAAATTTAAATTCAATTTGGCTTTGTGTATAACAAAAATGGGAAAAATATTACTAAGAAAGTATAAACCTGCTTTTGATAAATGGAAAAATGGGTCTTATGAAATTACTAATGCTAATTTACTTGAACAGTTAAGAGAGAGTAAAATAACTTTTTCGCTTAGGAGGATTTATTTTAGAGTCACTTGGGATGCTGTGCAGAGGATGCTTGGGGAAGGGAATAGGATTAAAGGTGCTTTTAGAATTTATATATCAGCAATATTGAGAAGACCTAAGATGGCTTTTGATAGGTGGAAATATTTTTTAGTCCTTGTCAAACAACTAAAACTTCTTGACAGCCTTAAAAGTTTAAAATTAAAAAACCATCTTAAACAAATTGTCCTAAGAAAAATCCGTGATGCGACTCAAAGAATAATCGGAGGTGGTAATAAAATAAAAGGTGCTTTACAGTCAATTATCACAAGGCTTAAAATTATACCTTTAAATGCCTTAATAAGATGGTCGAAAACTGTAAAGTTGATTAATGAAAAAAAACTTATGGACAATGTAAGATCAGAAAAACTAAAAGGAAGGTTTTTAAATATTGTAAGAGGAAAGTTAAGAGTTGTATTGAAACGTATAGTAAGCAATGAAGCTTCAATATCTTTTGTTAAATCTATGTTCAAATGGCTTGAAAAAGCAGCTAAGTCAAAACCAAAAAAATATTTTAAAACATGGTTGTGTTATACAAAAGAAGCTACAAGAAAGCTTTTGAAATTAAAAGTTTTAGGCCATCGACTTGAAGATAAGCTTAAAAAAATAGCTAAAAGAACAGAACAGCAATCTTTTAATAGAATAATTAGACAAAACAAAGGCCTTAGACAAGCTTTTTCAACATGTAATACTATATTAAAAAAAATCCCTCGCACGGTATTCAATAAATTCAAAAACTTCTCAGAACAATCAGTCAGAAATTCGATATTAAAAGAACTTACTGGACAAAGGTTTTTAAATATAATAAACAGAATTATAAATAAACATCAACAAATCATGCTACAACGAATAACAAAAAGAAGTGAAAAAGCTTCAAAAGCTTTAAAAAACATAACGGATTTATTAAAAAATAAAGCAAAACACATATTCAGAAAATGGGTAAAATATGTGGATTTAGTAAAAGGAAATGTATTAACTAAAGTATTTTCAGGGGCTTTAAAACTACAATCAATAGCAAAACTCTTTGGGAAAAATTGTATGAAGAATTTCATGGAGATATTAAAAGTGTTGAATTCTGAAGTTAATAATAAAAACTTGGGTTTAAGAGCATTGAAAAAAATATTAATGAAATTCCTTAAGGTTTATTATGACCAATGGAAAAGGGTTACGAATAAGATGAATGAAAGGAATCAGGTTTTACAGACAAGAGCTTTGAAAGTTGCTAATATTATTGAGAAAATGCAAAAAAAACAGGATAAGAAAAGGCAAAAAACTGCGAAAAAAGTTGGGAGTTTTGTGGATAGGGTTAGAATGGCAATAAGGACACTGAATATTTATATAAAAAAAAACTACAAAGAGTATTTTGAAAAATGGAAAAAAATTGTGGAGATGATAAAAAACAAAACACAAAATAATAACATAAAAGCACTAAAACTCAAAAGGACTCTAGACAAAATACTAAAAAAAAACCTCAAAAACCGTTTTAAACTATGGAACAGCTACATTTTCCTCCAAACAAACAATAAACAAAAACTTGTAGGACAAAGACTAAAAAATTATCTAAAAAATATATGTAAAAGGACAACAAGGACTATTTGTAATAATATTTTCATCAACAAAAAGAAAATGAAAAGTGCAATAAATGTAGTTGTGGCAAATCTAACAGTAAAACCAAAACAAGTTATAAAAAAATGGAAGCATTCAGTAAATATTATAAGGGAAAAAATACTTGTAGATGCTGCGAGGTATCAAAAACTGGCAAATTATTTAGAAAAATTGTCTAAAAGAACAACTAATGAAGCTTTTAATAGGATTACAGATATAGCTGTGAACTCTTTGATTGTGAGTTTTAATCTTAAATGGGTTAATAAAATATTACAACAAAGACCGAAATATTTCTTTTCATTATGGAAAGGGTTCATTCAAAATTTAAAACAAAAGGAACTACTTGACCATATCAGATCCAATACACTTCTTAGGCTTTTCGGGAATATATCACGTCGAGGTTTAAGAGACTCAGTACAAAGGATATTAGGTGAAGGGAATAAAGTTAAAGGGGCATTAAAAACAATTGTTTCCAATATAAAATCAAGTTGTAAAAAAGCTCTTGACCAGTGGAGGAAAAACTCAGACGATATCGCCAGGAAAAAACTCTTAGACAACTTAAAACTCCAAAATCTTCGATCTGCAATTGAACGTGCTTCTCTAAGACGTTTACGAAGTATTTTAAACCTAATAACAACAGGTGAAGAAAAAATAAGAACAGCTGTGACAACTGTGATAACTTCTCTAAAAACCAAACCTAAACATTATTTAAAAAAATGGAAAAATACAGTCCAACAACTTCATGAACAACTACTAATAAACGACATGAGATATTCTAGGCTTAAAAACCATTTAGAAAAAGTATGTATAAGGACAACAAGAGATTCTTTCGATCATATGCTTTTTGCTTTATCTAATTCAGTATGTATGAATTTTAACTTAAAAAGCATATATAAAATATTATTGAAAAAAACAAAATGCGCTATGGATATATGGAAAAATTTGATAGAAAAAGCTAAAGAAAAGGAAATGCTTGATAAAATTAGATCGCAAAAATTACAACTTTTACTTGGACATGCTCATAAAAGATTAGCTAGGGAATTGTTACAAAAAATTATAGGGGAAGGAAGTAGGGTAAGAGGTGTATTTAAACTTATATATACAAATCTTAAGAAAATGCCAAGAAAAGCTTTTGAGAATTTGAAGAGAAATAATGAAGAATGTAAACGTAAAATCCTTATGGATAATTATAGATGTAGTAAACTTAAAGATCATTTAAGTAAAGTTATAGCAAAAACATCAAGGGAATTGTATGAAAATATTGTCCATAAGAATGTTAAAGTTAAAAGGGCAATTGGGGATTTGTTAGCGTCATTAAAAACAAAACGTGATGAAGCGTTTAGGAAAATGAAAAACAAGTTTATGGAAGAAAAATACACGAAATTAAGCAAAAGTCATTTAGCTCATATATTCCAATCATATATGAAAAATCTTGTTAAAAACAAACTTGAATGTTTGATAAACCGTATGAAAAACGCTTGTTGTCGGAATAACAACTTAAAATTCCAAAGCTTTTTAAAGATATCAAAAGTTTATGATTGTAATCGAAAAGGGCATTTTTTTAATAATTGGCGAGTTGCTTCATTAAAAACAACTTTTGCTTTGAAGATGCAGGTTTTTAAAGGAAAATTATTAGGAAATACAATGAAAAGTATTATAGAAGGGTTGAAGAAAAAATCTATAAATAAAATTGTATGTGGAGAACAGGTGCTAAAAAGATTGTTTAAATATGTGGAGAATATGAAGAAAAATGTGCTGATGCAGAAATTTGCTATGTGGAAAGCGAGAATAAGGATGAAAGAATTGCCGAATAAAGTTTTAGCGCTTCATTGTTTGAGGAAAGTGTGTAATAAACAAACAAAGAAGGTGTTTTCTAAGATATGTATGCATTTGCAGAAAGGGAGAATTATAGGGAAAATTGTTAGAAACCTAATGGAAAACCAGCGTCTAGGGATTATTGGGTTTAAAGAACGAGTTAGGAAACTGATTCTTATTAAAAAACTCACTGCAGCTCAGACTTTATTAAAATTACTCAAAGTTAAAGCTAAAATCATGATAAAAGGACGATTTATTTATTGGAAAAACCTAGAAGCTATTCGTATTTATAGATTAAGGAAAAAAGTTATTATGAAATGGATATACATAGCTTCAATTAACTTCCAAAACTCGTTTTGGAAAATGAAATTTGTGTGGAATAAAAACTTTAAATATTTCGACCCTAAACATGCGGTAATGTATAAGAAACTTAGTAAAATTGCATCTAATTATCAAACAAGGCTTAAGCAATACGCGCATTTCAAATTGGTTATGTTTTATAAAACTGAACCTGATGATGTTTATGAGTCACCCAGAAGAGCTAGAGAAAGGTCACCTGCAGTACAAAGACGATCTTCTGAGACTAGGGCTTTAGCTTTTATTAATAGACCAAGTAGCAGAGCTTCAATTGAAAGAGCCTTAACCCCATTAGGTTTTCGTGATAAACAAGTAACTCCTATTCGTTGTAGTACCCCTATTTCTTATAGAGCTAATGAAAATAGATATGTTAGAACACCAACAGATATGAAACCACCAATACCAAATAGTATAGCTATATCTAAAACCCCAGTACAATTTTTAATATCAACTCCAACTAATCTACCAACTGAAGAAATCATAAGAATAAGCCAAATTGGAGCTATAGAAATCATATTCACACATATAAAAAACATCGTTACTAGATTCAAAATTACAGGTATAGCTTTTATTGCTGCTCATTATAAACATTCACTAGCTTTTGAAACACAAAAATGCAATTATATTGAAACTATAGAAAAATTACGAAATGATAATACGTGTCTGTTACAAGATAATGAAACTTTAAGGAATCATAATGAAGTACTTGTTGAGAATCTAATGAAAGCTAATGAAAATCTAGTAATGGCTACTGGAAATTTCGAACAGGAAATTGAGATCCCAGGTGAGGAAGTAGAAGATATTCGAGAGGATATGGTTGATATGGAAGAATATGATAGATTTTCTCCTGATATGAGCCCATTATAATTTGGTTAAGGTATCAAGTTAAATAGTTAAGTTTATTATATGATATATAATTAATGAAATATTGTATATGAATAATAATAGGTGAATATATTTAGATTATTATGTTTTTTTTTAATGAAATGATACTATTTAGGGTTTTAAGTTATACTAACTTTAGAGATTTTTAGAAGTTTCTGATAATGCTCTCGGGCATTTTTTGTGGTCGGGTTATCGTTTCCAAGAGTTTCTTCTAGCATAAGATAAGCTTTTTTAGTTTCCCTTAATGCACTTTTCATGTTATTAGTTTTTGAATGCAATATACCTAAATTGAGGAGGCAGTCAGCTATATCAGGATGCTTTTGTGGCAATTTAAGTATTCTAACATCCATAGCTTGTTGTAAGTATTTCTCAGCTTTATCATATTGCCCCATTTCATCATAGGCCATCCCTAAATTCATATATGTTGTAGTTATCATAACATCATCCTCACCCAAATAGCTTTTCATAATCTCCATTGCTTTAAGTATATAATTAACTGCTTCAGGCATATTCGACTGCTGGAAAAAACAAATACCCAGATTATTATACGAATACGCTACCTCCAAAGCATTTGGGTCAAGTATTCTCTTTTTAATATTCAACGCTTTCCTATAATAAAAAATAGCTTGTTTCAAATCATTTTGTTCAAAAAACACATTTCCCAAATTGTTATACATCGAAGCTGCTTCCAAACTAGTCTTCCCATATTTTTCTACCTTAGATTTTAAAGCAAGGTGTATATAATTCGAAGCAATTTCAATATTTTTTAATACTTCTAAATAATAAATCCCAAGTCTACTATAAAGTTCTCCTATTTGAGGGTTATCAGTTTTTATATTTGTTACAAAAAATGCTAAATGATCGACAATATTTTTTATAAACTCAATTTCATGTTCCATTGTAAACATTTCTAAAAATACTTCGATAAGAACATCTATACATTGAGAGTCTTGATAATTTAGTTTTCTTATAAAATTTTGAACAAGTTTATGCATGTTAATATTTTTATTGTCATCAACTTCTATTAAGGAATAGTCTAATGCAAGTTTAAGGTGCTTTTTGTATTTTATAAGGTTGTCTTTATGCTCAATTTTTTCAAAGATGGATTTAGATAAAGAGTCAGGAATACGGCTTGGGCTAAGGTAGGAGAGGCATTCGATCCATAGTCGACAGGTTTCGCTTTCTTCAGAGATCTGCTCAAGACTAAGTTTCCAGCTTGATATTAAACTATTTCCACTAATTATAGTAGGTTCAAAAACCCCTGAAACTCTATTTTTATACATAGTCAAATACTCATCAAAATCGCTTTTTGTCTGTTTCATATAACATGCCGCTTGACATACTGCTAAAGGTAAATCTCCCATTTCTTCAGCCAAAATTTCAGCCGCTTTATTCAATTTAAGCCTAGTTATATTTTTCATAAGTTCCAAAGATTCTTTTCTACAAAACCCTTGCAAAGTTATAGAAAGGTCCCAACATGGATTTCTTGATGTTGTTAATATAACCCCTCTACCTTGTGGAATAAAACTATCAACATCTCTAGAGTTTATAACCCCATCATAAACTAAAAGCCACAAATCTCGCATTTTAGAAAAATGCATAAGGACTTTTCTAATAATATCATTAGTTTTCATTTCCATATCTATAGACAAAGCTTGAGCTATATCAAGAAATCCTGATTCAATTTTGCTTTTAGACTCTGCATTTATAAACCACATCGACCCAAAAAGTTCTCGGTTTTGACTTGCGAATTCTAAAACAAGTTGGGTTTTACCAACACCTCCCATACCGACAACAGCTAAAACACATACTTTTTTCTTGAATTTTTCTATAAGTCCTTTTAATGTATCAAGTTCTTTTTCTCTACCTATAAACTGTTGAGATGAATTCGGCATGAAAAATAAACTACTTGTGTCGTTTCTTGGGCTTTTACAACTGAGTTTATGCATAACATCTGAGAATTTTCTATCGAAATTACGCTCAAGCCTTGCTGTTGAGTCTTGTATCGCTGATAATATATCATTTTTTACTTGGGTTGTATAGTTTTCATATTTTTCTAAGAAATCTGCAGTTTTACCAAGTTTGCCTAGTAAAAAGTTTAATTCTTTGACTTGTTTCTCGAAATTCGCCCTTTGATTTTGTAGGATATCCATGATTGATGCTTTTTCTGATGCTTTGCTGTCGGCTAGTTTTTTTTCAAGGCCAATTAGTATATCTTTTTCTTGTTCTAATAACCTTTCAAAACGATCTTTTTTACGTTCCCATGTTTTTAGTATAAGTTCTTGAGATGTTTGAACTAAAGATGGGTCGTTAAATATGTCTTTTACTCTAAGGTCAGTTTCAAAAACTACCCTTTCAGCAATAACTTCTTCAGCTTCTTGTTTTAAATCTTCACTTTGTGTTAGTCTTACAAGGATTACAGCAACTTTTTCTCTTATACGCCAATTGTTTGATAAAAGATAAGAGTTAAAACTTGCTAAGGATTTTAGACCTGCAGCATTTTGATTTCCTAGAAAAATCAAGGATTTTTGGGTTTTGGAAAATGTTGAAGATAAAAGAACAGGTTCGATTTCGTTGATGACTGCATAGAGAATTTGCCATTTGGATGTATGGAACTCGGTTAAGAATTTTGATAACCATTCAACACGGAAATCGTTTTCTTGATTTGAAATGTAGTCAAGGCAGAAAAGATGGATACTCATCCGGTGTTGGAGTTTGGTAAAAATAAAATCAGCAAAGTCTTTAGTGAATGAAACTATTGATTCAAGGTCTTTATTGAAAAATATGTCGATTAAATTTTTACCCTTTTTTATCCAGCTTTTGTACCATCGCTCGCTATCTTTAATCACTTTTATTATTGCAAGAATAGCTTTTATTTCACAAAGCAAACCGTTTTCAGGAAAATTTTCTTCTTCTTCAACAATTCGATCAATTATACTATTAGCGAATGGGATTACTCGATCTTTAGTTTCAGCAAACATTTGCACTCGATTTGTTGCTTTATAATAAGAATACAATAAAAGTCTTCTCGCTGTAGTTCCTATTTTTTTACGTACTTCGCTCCAAGAAACTTGTTCCCAAATACTTTCCATTGATAAACATTCAAGCATAATTAATGAGGCAGTTAAAGGTGATGAATAATCATCTAAGCTAGTCTCTGATAAGTAATTTATTGATAAGACTATATTTTCTAATATCGATGATGAGACTGCTTTTTTTAAATCATCTAAATTCTCAGCTATTTCATGCTGAACTTCTCTTTGGTTTAATGAAGGTTTAGAATTACTTGTTGTAACTTTGACTTTAATTTCATTGAGAGAACCCCCAGTGTTTTTTGAAGCAAAACATCTACATGCGCATATTCCTCCACCTTTAAGTCCATAGTCACCTATAACTACTGCTTTATTTTTATAGTACTCTGCCCATAATTTGCAGTTAAAGTTTACTACTGAGGGTTTAAATATCACAGGTAATGAACTTTCTATTAGGTTATTAAATGAGTCGAGTACTATTGCTTTCATATCTTGTGAAAATAAAATTGTCTCACCTGTTCTTGTTCTTATTACTTCTCTATTCATATTACTTATAAAAGCCTTGCATGCATATTTTTAATAAAAGGTTTGTTTTTAAGTCTAGTGATTATCTAAAAAGAGTCAAATAATAATTTAAGTACTAGAATTAGACTAATCTATAGCTTAAAATCATAATTTTTTTTATACGTTAAAAGTTTTGTTTTATAGATTTTCACACTTAAGTAACCTAATTTATTATATCAGCATATGATAATATAACATATAAAATCGATGAGTCCTACATATTATTATTGATTATAAATACTCTTATAAGATTTCAAACTCAAAGCATATATATTAAAAACATATAAACCATTTTATTATCAATACTATAAATTTCATCAATTTTTCACATCCATTCACACTAAAAAATTCCTAGACTTTTCACAATCATTTTTCAATATAAATTCAATCATTTTCTCTAATTTTATCATAAAATTCCACCATTCCAAAAAAACTTATTTAATCATACTACTTTTGAATAAAAATCCTAAGTATATCTTCATAAAAAAAAATCACCCATTTATCCTTTTTATATTTTAAATCTAAATATCACTTAAACCCAAAATCTACCGTGCATCATCAAAAGTTGTCGGCACCACCTTCGGTTCTAACTTTAAATCAACTTTAAAATTCTCATTTTTATCACAAAAAAAGTTGCTATCAATACAGTATCTTTCATTCAGTATTTTTTTGACAACTTTTTTCTTTTCATATTTTTTCTCAATTTTATCTATAAAATCTTCACATAACCCAAGAAAAGTTGCAAAAGTTCCAAAAAGGCCAAAAATCGATCCAAGTAATCCTCCTACAAAAATAAACCAATTACTATTAGTATTCCTCTGTGTAACAAGAGCTAAGTTTTCAATAGTAAAACTGATTTTTATCGATAAAAGTGCTTTAGAATTTACCCTATATATAAACCTACATATTTTGTGTAGCTGTTTCTCCAATAATAATATCATCATCTGAAGCAATATGATACCCAGTAAGTTTACTAGGCCATTTTTTATCTTGGGAATAGAAAATCTAAATAAATTTTACTGAAGGGATGACTTTTAATGGGATTATTGATGGATTTGTGCCAATAAAAACATGTTTTACACTTGTTGGGTATATTGGGATAAAAATATTTGATGGCTCTGAAGGTATTGAAGATGATATTGTTATATTAGCTGAAATATAACTTGATCTAGCTGTTCTTTCATTGAGTTTTATAGTGATTTCGGCATTGTTTGAGAAAATTATGTCTGAGTATTTTATGTTAATAATACAATTTTTCAAATCGAGATTGTAATTTTTAGTCATATTTGAGTATTTGATATTAGATTCTTGCATTATTAAGAATTCAGATCCTAAAAAATCACCTTCACATTTACTTCCATAAGTATAGAAAATAAAGATTATTGTTAGAAAATCAGCAGAGATTTGTTCATTGATTGTAACTAGTGGGACTAAACCTTTTATTTCTGTGATGTTGTCTAGTTCGAAAGTTAAAAATGAACCTAGGATTGCTATACTGACTGCAAATATATAATAAATAGAAAAAATCCCACCAAGCCTTGTGTTTCTAAAAACAACCGGAACATTAATCTCCTGTCCATGATTCGCCGCAAACAAATCAACTTTCGCTATTTTATCTTTTAAAACAGACACTTTCAATACAATCAAAGTCACTAACAAAACAAAAAGTCCAAAATAAGCCCAAAACTGATTAACAATTTCCGAAACCATATCATTTTTACCTTGATAAGCTTTTGGTTGATTTTGTTTTTTTTGTGGATACGATGAAAATACTATTAATGATGATGACCCTATTGGACATAAAGAATATGAAGGACATTCATAACAATATTTTGACCCTTTATTATTACTATAAGTTCCAAAATCACATGGAATACATGATGCAGTTCCTTCAGCTGCAATTTTATTAGAAAAAGTACCAGCAGGACATGATAAGCAAGTATTAGAAACATCATCATAATAATATCCTTGTAAACAAGGCTCACATATATCATTAATTTCAACAGTCCCAACACTACATCCAATTTTAGTTTTCCCTTTTTCACTTTGAATTTTATACATTGTATTAGAAGCTGAATTAGTTTTTTTAATCAAATCATTACCGAAACCCCCACCGAATATGTAAATCGAGTCTCCCATATGTATAGCTGAATGACCAAATATAGCTAAAGATTCATTAAATTCTTCAGTATTTTGCTGATAATTATCTAAATCATAAGATATGACAAAAGGTTTAAGATAGTTATTCATTAGACTTCCGGAAATCAGTAGGAAATTATATTTAGTTTTTACCAAAGCACTTTCTGATACAAACAATTGGCCTTCTAAAGAAATTTCTTCAATTATTCCTGTATAAATCCCTTTATCCTTAAAAATCTTTAGTTTATAAATGCTTTGATTTGGTATGAAATTTATATCGTTCCCTGAGAAAATGAAAATCGAAAACTCAATTCCGTTAGTTTCACTCCAGCATTTAGGGTTAATAATTCCTTTTGGTAGTTCCCCAACTACCATAAACTCCGAAACAATATAATCATAAATCCAGATATCTTTAAGTTCTTCATTATATCTTGATCCTCCTATAAAAAATGTTATATAAAAATTATTTGTCAAACATAAACCAGATCTTTCACCAGGGTTTATTGATCCAGTTTCTATTTCACTCCAGAAACTAGAAGATATATCGAAATAAAAAAAATCATTTAAAATCCCACTTGATGATTTCCCTCCATATATTATAATTCCTGTACCAGACACAGACCCACATCCAAAAAGTTCTCTTCCTTTAGGTAAAGTCCCAGTAGTTATAACATATTCCCATTTTTCAGTAACATTATAAAACCTCCAAATATCATTTAAATACTCTCCATTATCTGAAATCCCACCAAATATGTATATATTATCAGCGAATTTTATACTGCAATGATTCCTACGTTTTGATGGAAATGATCTATTTGGGACAATATTTTTTGTATAAATTTTAGATTTTGATAAGTCTATTAAGTCCACAGAATTTTGACCTATAAAATCTTTACGACCAAATAAGATGTAAATTTTTGAATCAATATACACTGAAGCGAATAAGACGTTAGAAGATATTACACCTTTATAAACCCATGAAGATGTTGTAAAATTATAAACCCATGTGTCGTTAAAAGCTGCAAGGGTTTTTGGATTGCCACCTAAAAGTATAAACATTGAGTCTTGGTATACACACGCTAAATGTAAGCTTCTAATCTCAGGGTATGGCATTGAAAACATGATTTTATTCCATGTTTCTGAAGATAAATCAAACACATGCATATTATCTCCTTGACTTCCAGAATCATCTGATAACTTTTGATAACCATATAAATACAATTTTTCTTCATAATAAACCAAACTAAGTCCTTGACCTTTAGAAGGAATATCACCTTTATTTTCAATTTGCCGTACTGTTAATGTAGCGATATCAATTCTGTATATTTCTTACAAATAAAAACTATTATCAAATCCATTCGACGTTAATCCTCCAGTTATTGCCAAATACCTAATTCCTTTATAATAAAAATCTGCATATGCAAAATTAACTCTTCCACTTATTTTATCACCTGATAAATTTTCAATAATCCACCTTTTTGTAATAAGATCAAAACTATAAATGTCACTACTTATAGAGTTTTCCATTTCACCAAAAAGAAGTAAAATTTTACTTTCTGATACTAAAAATATTTCCCCATAAACTAGCCCTGGAGGATTTTCATATGATTGGGGTATGATTTCACCCCAAACTAATGATTCTATATTGAATGTGTATAGGGTGTTTATGTATTGAAGTGTTGAGGTATCTTGACCCCCAAAAATCAGGATTTCTTTTGTGTTTGGGAGAAAGGTTGCCTTGGATTTTACGATTGGAGATAGAGATGGGCCTTCAGGAGGAATTTTTGAGATTATGAAAGCATGGGCTAATAAACAAGGGAATATTAACATTTTATTATGTTTTTTTTTATGTATTGACTTTATGCGATCTAAAATTGGATTGTGTGATTTTTGTTAGAAAATTATTGAGAAGTTCGTGGGAGGAGGGTAAAGTACCGGTTTGGTCTTGATAAAGATGAGTAGGTGTGAATTTGCTAACTAAATTTGAGGAAAATTATATGATTTGCTTTTTTTACATTTAATTAGACTTTAATAACTAATATCTATAAATCAAAAGCTCAGTTTAATCAGCATTTTAGATTATTTAACTACTACTAGATAATTTTTATATATCAAAATAATCTTCACAATATTCTTAAAAAGCATTAAAAAAATCCTAATCTTAAATGTAAAACCAATTACATTTTATTGTCTTAAAGGCATAGAAGAAATCTTTTTAGGTAACAAACACTGTGTGAAACTAAAAGTCTTCGTCTGTTCTTTGATCTGTTGTAAATTCTGTAGTTCTTTTAAAATAAAATTATTGTACTTGACAATATTATCTCTTCCAACCACAAACGATATCAATATTTTAGGATCTTTGCTATATTTTAAAGACTCTCTGGTTAGTCTACGAACTTCTTCTATAAGAATATCTTTTATTTCTTGTTTAAGTTTAGTGATTTTTTCTTCAAGTTTCAAAGATTCAGAGCCAATATTGCTTAAGATATCGTCTGAGGATTTTTCTTCCCCAAGCCATTTTGTGTGTTTTTCACTATAGTCTGGCTTTCTAACTTTAATTGTCTTAGTTAGTTTAGCAAGGCGCTGATGTACATCTTCTCTTGGTGTAGACTGAGTATACTTCGAATCATGATACACTGGCAAACTCTCATAAAATCTATCAACTTCCATATGTTTTTTAGCCAAATTTATTATACAATTCACAGAAACCTCATCAAGACTATCAGGAAACATTTCATACTTCAAACTCACCTTAAACTCAAGTAAAAATTTCACTATTGTATACAATCCTTCTCCTTTTGTATCCACACCTTTTTTAAGTAATTCAAGGAAATTAACAATCATATCGTTTTTAATAATCTTAAAACTTTTTCTCAAATTGTATAATTTTTTTTCGATTTTTTGAATTTTTTTCTCTTTTTTATTTATTTCTATCTGTATCATGTCGATTTTTTGTAATATTTCAGTCTTTTCATTTTTTATATTATTAATCGACCCTTGTTTTTTATTTAAGTAAACTGCAATATTTTCTTGAGACATCTTGGCAAAAAGTGACCTAGATGAAGAAATTCTTATATATTTTTCTATAAATTCAAGTTGTTGCTGAAGTTCGAAAATTTCGTTTTTTAAGTTGAGTTGTGAGGCCCTTTTTGCATCTCGTTTTTCTATAGTTTTGTTGAGTTTTGACTGGATTTGTTTGAAATGTTCGATACATTCGTATTCAAAGTTTTTAAAATATCGAACTTTTTCTTTTTCCATTTTGGCATTGTTATCAAAACCTTTGCGCTTTATTTTAGCTAGTTCAACTATATCTTCTTGATCTAGTTTTTTTTGTAGCTGCATGCGGGCGGTATTCATTCTTCTTAAGGCTTCGACGTTTCTGTTAGAAACCCAGTATTCGAGACCTTGGACTATTTCGACGTCTAAGTCTTTTTCTAATGTATTTTTGATATGTTCAAATTGTGAAGATTGTTTTGGATGATGCTTAGGTGTTGATACATCTTGGAAGGCAATTTGGCTTTTTGTTTTAGATCTTCCTGATTCTGTGTGGAAGCTTTTTAGGATACTCATTGTTTACCTGATTTATATTAGAATTATTTTTTTTGTCATATATAAAAATATTTTGTAGGGATTTTGGTTTTAAGTGAAGTTTCTTTATAGGATTTTAGTTAGGCTGAGGAAATTTTTTTAGTTTAAGTTTAAAAATTATCATGTTTGCAGGCTTGAAGAAGGAAAAATTTTAGAATCAGAAAGAATATGTTTGCAGTTTTTTATACAATTTAGCAATGACTGGATAATATCTTCATAATTATCAAACTAACTACAAAAGCAATTCCACTTTATTTGCCACCACTTCATAATCACTTCCCTTCTCCTACAACTCCCAACTAGCAAACCATATCTAAATCATCCTTTTTCCAAATCTTTTCCTATATAAAATCTTAAAATAATACCTTTTGACTATCTCCAATTCCCAAAAAAAACTTCCCATCAAATCCCATTTCACCAATCCTATCAAAATGAATTCCCATAAAAAAACTCATAAATCCACCAGTCTTTCACAATCCAAACTTAACTTCAGCATTTTAAATAATATAAAAATATGGATGATCATTATCGTAGTAAAGAAGCTGAAGAGAGCCAACTTGCTAATACAGAAGATGTAATTGTGCAGATGAAAGACCGACTGCGACAACAATCACAAAGAATCCGAAGTTTAGAAAGTTATAAAGTCTTATGCGAAGAAAGGTTAACCGAGTTATATCCTTCACATCCTTTACCCGTCTTACCTGAACATATAGGTTCTGGAGGTTCATCTACAACCCAAGAGCTTCTAAACTATAAACAAAAAATAGCTAAACTGGAACAACATCTAAGTCAATCAGCAGAGATGGTTCCAAGTCAAACAAATTCAGTTACTTACAACAAGCTTCATGAGCTTTATACGCTTTTACATCAAAAATACAATTCAATATTAAAAGAAAAAACTGAATTAGAAGAGTCTTTAAGGAATGAAATGCTTTCTAACGAAGAACAAAGAGCATATATTGAAGTTCTTAAACAAGCTATAGAAATCAGAATTGAATCTTTAGGACTTAAAGGTATAAATACTGAAGAATTCGCTGAGTTTTCTAGTGCAAGGATTTCAATTGATGAATCTAAACGTGAGACTTCAAGGATGACTACTAAGATAATAGATTATGAAGCACAAATAAAAAGTTTGACAGAAAGTTTAAAAATCAAATCAACTGAATGTAAAGAACTTGCTATAGAAAATGAAGAAATTACTGAACAACTTCATCAAGCTGCTGAAGCTATACAACATGCTGAAAATGAAGTTCAGAAATTAGAAGATGAGATACATAAATTAGAAGAAGAAAAAAGAAACCTTATTGATTATGCTGAAGCGCAAACTAAATCTGAACAAAAAATAAAAAACGAGTTAAAAGAATCTAAAAACAGATTAGGGAATTTGCAGGAAGAGTATAAAAAAGTGTCGAAAAATCTAAGTTTGGCTAATGACGAAAATAAAAAAATTACTAATGAGTTAGAAACAGTAAAAACTGAATATAATAGGAATGAAAAGACTTTAAAAGAAACTCAACAAGGGTTTTTGAATATGAAAAGTAGGGTTGAAGAGAAAGATAGGGCATTACAGAAATATAAAGAGGAAAATAACAGTTTTTCTATACAGAACTCGAGTCTTCAGGCTGAGAATATAACTTTAAATGAAAATATGAGTAAACTTGATGGGCAGGTTTGTGCTTATAAGGTTGATTTAGAAAGAAGTAAGACTGAAGAGAATAGGCTTAAAGAGAATTTGGCTCAAATGAGGTCGAATATTCAACAATTACAAGAAGAAAAGTATAGAATAGAAAAAAACTATATCGAAGCTGAACATAAAATCCAAAATATTCAAGGACAATATGAGATTATTATAGAAAAATACAATGGGACTAGTAAAATGCTGCAAAATGCAAATCATGAGGTCGAAAATTTGAAAAACGTCCAAAAACTCGCTGTAGACAAAGAGGAATCTTCAGCTCATTTAGTTTCTGACCTGAAAAAGCAAATCCTCACATTGCAAAATGAAATAGAATCCTTAGTGAAAATCCAACAAAACACTTCATCTGATCTAGTATTAATTAGAGAAGACTATGAACAACTCAGGCTAAAATTCTTATCCCTCGAACAAGAAAACGATGTTTTAAGGAAAAAAAACCGTGACCTCAACAATTTAATTGAAGAAGAAGGACATAATGCTCGACAAAACCAAGAAGAAGTTATGAATCTAAAATATCAACTAGAAGAAATGAATAAAACAGTAGAATTCGCTAGTGATTCATTTAAAGAAAAAGAACTTCAAGCAATGTCCGCAGAAAAAGATGCTGAAAACCTAACAATGATTATACATCAAACACAAAGTGAATTAGCTCAAGAAAAATACCAAAGAACTAATCAATATGAAGAATTATGCATAATAACAAATGAACATGAGAAATTAAAAAGAGAATTTTCTAGTCTTAAAGATCTTTATGAAATGGCTTGTAGGGCGGCAAGGTCAATGTCATCACAACTTTCTCCTATGAACACTGGGAATTTTAAAGATTTTACAATGACTTTCGCTGAAACTTTACCTAGTGATTTCAGTTTACACAAATGGGTTGAAAAAGCTGTAAATGAACTTAAAGATATATGTGATAAATATACTGATGCAATACAACAAATGGATTCTATAAAACATAAAAATAATTTGTTTAAACAAGACTTAGAACTTTTAAGCCAAGAAAATAACAATTTCAAATCAAAAGAACTTATGCTTAGAAGCCAAATTGAAAGTATGTCTAAAGAAAACACTTATTTAAGAGAAAATGTGAAATTTCAGACTAATGGCTTACAACAAGAAATCCTTTCATTAAGAACCAACATTCAAAGTTTATATGAAGAAAATGAGTCACTTCTTAATAAAAACCGTAGTATGAGTAATGAGCTTTTACAGACAAAAAGCCGAATCTCAGCTAATGAACAAAGCTTCCAGTCTATGGATAAAAGATATAAACTTGCGGTAACTGAAAAAGAACATTTGGAAAGCCTTTTGAGTAGTTATAAATCTATGGATAGATCATTTAGTAACTCATATCGTAATAGTAATTAAAATATATAAAATTTTAAAGCTAAGGCTTTTTGAGGTTTCTAGCATTTTTGTATAAGCTTTTGTATATATCTTTAAAGTTATTCAATTCGCTATAATAATCGTTTTTGAGTTTATTGAGATCTTGTCTTAAGCTTTTAAGGGCAACAAAATATTTGGTTGATAGTTCGTATGCTTTAGTTTTCCAGTATAGGGTATCATCTTGAGGTTTTAGTTTTGTTTTTGGGGATTTTAAAGGCTTTTTTGCTTTTGGTATGTTGGGATTTTGGGCTTTTTGGCCACGTTCAAAGGCTTCTTGGCTTGTACAACGGGGGACGTTTTGTTTTTTTTTAGACTCGGAGATTAGGCGGGATTTTAGTTCAGAGATTTCTTGGGTTTTACGATCAAGTTCACGGGTTTTTTCTAGGAGGAGGTTTTGAAGCTGGTCGGTTTTAGGCTCGGATTGGCGGGCTTGTTGCATTTTATCGATTAGTGACTCGAGACGCTCGATTTCTTTACGATGCTTTTCATTCTCGTAAGATCGTAGGTCTTCTAAATCTTTTAGTCTCTTTTCTATGTATTTTAGCTTTGGAGATGCACTTGAAGGGTCGTTTATTGGACTGTAACGAGTTGGTGTCCGGCAGAGGATGTCTGAAGTTGTGTTACTTCTTGGCTCTGTTTCATAGCTTTTTTGCTCTGCTTTATATGGTTTTGGAGATTCCCGCCGATGCATTTTCCATTCTTTTACCTCACGTTCTGCTAGGTTTATTTCTAATTCTGCCTTTCGAAGGATTTCTCTCCTTTTTTCTTTTTCAGACAAATCACCCAACTGCTTAGCCATTTCAAAATATCAAAGTATCATTATATATTTTTAACATAAATATATATTGTAGTTTCTCTTTTATAGCTGGTAAACCCTAAGCATAAAATACTAACATCAATTAAATTCTAAAAATCTTATTCTTTTTCTATATTTCCTAATAAAATCATGCAATATCCATTATCTAATACCTTATTACTTATAAAAATTATTTAAAACATATATATAAACACATAAAATATTATCTTTAATAAAATTTATATCCTAGCCTATTTTAAATCCTATATAATCTTACTTCTTCTCTAATATCTCCCAATATATCTAATCATCCAACACTGCATTAAAAAAAAAAAAAATTTTAGACACTTGGACTGAAAATGCCTTAACCCAAATCCTAACAATTTTCATCAGTTTATGCACCATCCTCTATATAAATAAAAAACTCATACACAAAACTAAAATAAAATCCCTAAAATTAACGAAAATGTATAATCATAATAAACCTTATTCCTCTAGTTTTCTTCTAATTTTGCCAATCGCTTCTTCTACAAACTCAGCCGGCAGTACTGAGTTTTTCCTTATATTTTCAAAGAACTTATCTATATCTTTATCTTTAAAAATCCTTCTTTTGACAATTATATCCAAAAGCATCTCTTCAAAACCTTCACAATTTTTCGGTCTTTCATTTCTTATATTTCTTTGAGTCAATTTTTCGTAAACTGGAATTTTCTGAGGTGGGCGTAGGATTTTTTCAACAAATTTTGCTTTGATTGAAGGTGACCCTTTACCTTTTTCCCTTAAAAACATGACTGGATGTGCGACCATATCATAATTAAGTTTTTTTCTTTCATGAACCTATATGAATATTACGCTTCCTATATCAGCGATATGTTTTTGCATATGTTTTATACGATTTAAATGCTCTCGCATTTCATGGTTTTTACTTCTTGAACGACTTTGTATATTTCTAGGTGTTTGAGTACGACAAAGGATTTCAGTTTCCATGCTTGTTATATCATGTTTACTATTATTGTGACTTGTTCTACGTTTTACCCACATACGATTAGTAGCTGATTTTGGGCCTCGTTTTGTATTGAACTCGAAAGGTTCTTTTGAAGAATTCATATTTAAGTTTTTTTGTATGAAGAGTTTGATTAGAATTTTAGATTGGAATATATTTGGGTTTTAATAATATTAGATGATATGCATAAGGAAAGATTTTTAAATTTAGAATAAAAATTGTTGGAGATGTAGAAGGGTTAGGTCTGAATAGAGTTTTAGGATTTAATTAGATTTTTATATGAAAATTGTCTTTAGTTTGATTTATTTTTGTTTGGGAGGATTTTTTTAATTGTAGGGGTAAATATTATAGTTTATCGTCAACTATAAGATTCTTAACTATAGGTATCATCATTTATAATAGTTTTTCGGAATTAGGTTTGAAATATTTAGTTTTTCAAGACTGCAAAGTGGTTTAAAGATTATTTTATTAGAAATAAAAGAGTGTATAATTTTTAAGAAAAGCAGTAAGCTTTTCTAGGAAGCCTTAAATGATTACCAATTAAAAATATTTTCTTAGTTTCACCCAGCCTTTATATAATCCCAAACTATAATTAAAAAAATACACAAAAACCCATTAAAAATCATCTCAACCCACCACAAAAAACTCATAAATTCACACAAAAATCCTTCATCCCAAAACCTAATTTCCATCACAATCCCATCTCCAAACCTACCATCCTATAAAATCTCAACCCATTTGCTAAAATATTTTCTAATTCAAAAAAAAACATTACTAATCACATTTAGCCTTTCCTAAAAGGCATTTTCTTATTAATCACATGTGGTAAAGTCTTCGAAGGTATAAGCCTCCTACTATTCCTCCTCTCCATCAAACTTTTATCAATAATACTCTTGGCTAACTCACAAACATTTGAACTCTGAAAAAAATTTGTTGTCTTAGTTTCTTTAATAACAGGCATAATATCATCTTCTTCACTATCATATCCATTAGGTATCATTTTTGATAACAATTGTCTTGCATCTTGAGATACTCTTGTATGTCCAACAGGTATTAAAATTTTCTTCATTGTATTATATTCTTTAACTTTCTTATCTTGTAATCTTTTTTTATATTTGTCAATATTAGCTAAGAATTTCTCAGTTGAATATCCAAGTTTTGTTTGCATATTACTGAAGCTTTGTTCTGTTACAATATTTTGGTTTTTTATATATGGGAATTTTAGGTTTTTAAGCCTTTGATTGTCGATTATTGAGTAAGCAAGTTGACAGTTTTTACATACTTTACGAGTGTTATAAAAGTTGGAAGGTCTAAGCTTGGGCATTCTTTGCATAAGGGCATCTAGAGTTAGATAACTTCTTTGTAATAATGCAAGTGGGTCATCTGCACTATTTTCACTAGCTTCGAAAGTGTCTAGGAATAAACTTTTGTTTAGAACTCCTTTGATTTTAGAATGAGCGTTTACCCCTTCTTCTAGATATACATTGCAGTATCTTCCTGGGCATTTCGCATAATGATTTTTCATGTTTTTACTAATGTTGGATTAAGTTTTGTATATAAATGTTCAGATAAAGATAGGATTTTCAATTTATAATGAAAGTTTTGAATAGAAATTATTGGGAGTTAATGATGTTTTGGTTAGAGGTTTTTTTGTGAGGATATAGAGAATTATGATTATGATTTATTAGGAAAAAGAAGGGTTTTTTGGATTAGTTGGGTTGATGGGATTTATGAAAATGTTTATGTATGATTTTATTAGGAGGATAATTTATATAGGTTTTTAGATTGAAGAGATTTTTTTTAAATGAGGATTTGATTGTGAGTTAGAGGGTTGGTTTTAGGTTGGAGAAATTGTTAAGGGATTAAGAAAAAGATTAGTTAGGGATTTTTGGATTAGATATATTTTAATTATGAATGTGCTGAATGAAAACAATTACTCTGCTCATAATTTGGGCTATGATAACTTCCCATGTCCACAGTGTAGTAAGCTTTTATTGCCTAGTGAATTCAACAATCATCTGAAAACCTGTGATGTAATAAATGATCATAACCCTAATGGAAATCATAAACTATCTTACTCAGTATTGTCTAATAATCTAGACTCCCGTGCTCTATGCCCAACTTGTGGACGCAAATTCATGCCAGAAAGAATTGGTAAACACCGTCTCGTCTGTGAAAATCTAATAAAAAAAAGACCTAAATTCGATGTGACTAGAAAACTTTATCCTGACCAAGACACTCAATCTTCTCAATTCATAAAATCTAAAAAGAAAATTAAATTTTCTAAAGAATTTGAAAACAAATTATGGAATAAACAGCATAAAGACTTTATCAACAATCTAAGATTTGCAAGAAAAGTTCTAGAAATTGAAGAAAAAGGAATAAGCACAATCAGCCTTAAACCTCCTGTTAATTTATCTGAAAAACTCATCGAATGCAACAATTGTCATAGGCGTTTTGCCCCACTTCCAGCCGAAAGGCACATCCCAAAGTGCAAAGATATAATCCACAAACCAAAACCCCCTCCTTTTTACCGTGAAAAATGTGAAAAACTGCCAAAAATCTCCAAGTCAAAAATACGAGACCTTTTATTCCAAGACCCAACCCCAGAAAATACAAGAAGTTGTTTTATAACCCCAAGTTCTAAATCAATTATTGACAATAAATCTATATCCCCAAATAGTACTTTAAGCTTAATGAATACTTCAAATGGAGGTTTTTTTAAAGCTAAAAAAATCATTAAAGAACATAGACAATATGAAAAATGTGGTTTCTGTAATAAATGTTTTAAACCTTTAGATATAGAAAAACATATGGGGAATTGTTGTGGTAAAAAGAGAAATGAGGATTTTCAGATTGTTGAAAGTGGAAATAAGGAAGGGAAAATGTTGAATATTTTTATTAGGGATTGTGTGGTTGGTAAATGTTTAAGTTGTGAGTGTTTTTTGGTCCCTGAAGCTAAGTTTTGCATGATGTGTGGAATGAAAGTATCTTGTAATATTTCGGTTTGATAGGTGGAGATAGTTAAGTTTGATAGTATTTTTTTGAGTTTAGGTTTAGTTTGCTGTTTTTATATAGTTTATAAGATGGTTGAGATGTATTTTATTGGTTTTTATATAGAAATAGGAGAAGGGTTAGAGTTTTACTGTAGAAATTTTTTTTTGGGTATATATAATAAAATCATTATTTATTATACAAGATTGTGATAGTTTATAGGATAATATGTATTGGGTTAGTTAGTAAAAGGAATTAAGCAAATTTAAAAGTGATTGCTTAAGAAGAAGTTCTAATAATAAAGTTTATATTTTTATTTATATGGTAATTTTATTAGTCTAAAGGATTAGAAAATACTAGTTTTATTGTTGGGTGTAAAGTATACGAAGAACACTCTGAAAGAATCTGTTGGATTACTGCTATGTGTGGAAAAACTAAAGGCACTCGGCAAGCAATACAGGAATGCGAACGACAAGCTACAAATCTTGAAAACTCATTTAAGCACATTTTATTATGTAATTCGCATTTACCAGGACAATAAGCATTACGTTTTGCCCCTTTATAACAAGATGGACACCGGATAATATTAGGATTCTCAGGGTGGATTTCCCAGTTATGAGCATTTTGCTTACAACTAATATTCCTAACTTTTTCTATGTTTTTTGAAAGAACTAAAGGCATATAATCTCTTAAAATCACTCTTCTAATATACGCACAATTTGAATCTTCATACTTTTTAACTCCTTCTGGATAAGGGAATTTCCTCCACATGCTTTTACAAGCACTACTTCCTTTTTTCTCAGTGCATTCACATCTTGGGTTTACTAATAAAAATAGCATCCTACAAACCCTTTCAAGTTTTGCTATACTAACAGGATCACAGAATTCTAATATTATACCCCAAACAGGTCTTGGTATTAAACTTGCTTTCCATTTTTCACCCACTCTTATTATTTTCCTATTCTTTGCCTTAGAATTCTCAAATACTTGTTTAGGTTTTTGTTTTTTCATTAACACCTCAGCTGGGACTTTCATATTTCTGATTTTCTCAATTTCTTCATGCTCTTTAGCGAGGATTTCATTTTCAAAAGCTCGGGCTTGAGCTCTGAGATCATAATCAATCCTTGAAAAATCTTTGTTACAATTAGCAAACTATATTTTATATACCATTTTACTCACATCTCTATTTAATCTCCCAATCTGATCAACAACTTCTCCTTGATACTGGACAACTTTTGATATAAATTCATGAGACTCTTTCAATATCTTCCTATTAATCGCTTCAACCTCAAAAACCCTTTTTTCCATTTTATATTAAAAAACAGTCTTCTAACTCTTATTTTATCCTAAAAACTAAACTTTATCACAAAACAATTTCCTTAATATTATTATCTAATAAAATACCTATTTACTTTTTCTTCTGAACTTTAGCCTTATTCTTTTTCGCATCCACATCCTCAACATAATTCGCATCTTCTTCTATACTTCTAATACAAAACCCATTAATCTCATACGGGTTATACGTATCATTTTCAATCACAACAACTCCATAAACACTTCTGGTATTCAAAATTTTACTAGCATTTTCTTCATCTCTAGTAGATAAAAACTTCCTCACATTATTCTGATCAACCAAATCAATCTCTTTAGGCATTGAAATCATACTTTCTAATGAACTTTTTATCATATCCAACTTTTCTTGAAGTTTTTGTTTCCTTGTAGAAAAATCTGTTATCGCTTTACGCAAATCGTTTTTATGATTTTCAATCTGCTGTTGTTTGATTTCTTCAGGTGTTAGTTCTTTAACTTCTTCTTTTTTACCTTTTTTTGTTTCTTCTTTTTTTTTCTTTGCTGCCTCTTCAGCTTTTTTCCTTTCTTCTTCAGCTTTTTTTGCTTCTTCTTCCTTTTTTTTCGCCTCTTCAGCTTTTTTCCTTTCTTCTTCAGCTTTTTTTGCTTCAGCTAAAGCATGTGAGCTTTTTGGAACTCGTTTGATTTCAGAAACAGATTTTTTTTTTGTCACATTTTCTTGTTGAGGCTCTTTTGTTTCTTCAGGTGGAGGAGGAGGATTTTCTAAACGGCCTAGTTTTCTTTCTTTGGCTTCAAGTTTTACGGTTATGTCTGTGATTTCATTTATAAGCTGATCTTGACGAGTTTGTAGTAGTTTGTATATGTCAGAATATGAGGTTCTTCGTATAAGTTCTAATAATGGAGCTACTTTGCAGTTTATGTTGAAGACTTGAGATTGCTTGTATCCGTATGTGGCTAGAATAACCATTATATATGTTTTGAAGATCACTTTCTGATGTATTTGAACATTTTTTTTTTTCCATAAGAAAAGGTGATGAAGGTTTAGATTGGTAGAAGATTTTTGAAGGATTTTGAAGGAGATTTTGAAAGAAATTTTAGGCTTTTATGAGAAAGTTTGTTATGATTTGTAAGATGAAGATGGATTTATGGGGTTTGGGTTTTAATTAAATTTTGTGATTAGGTGTTGTGAAAATAAAAGGATGGAAATGAAGGGTTAGGTTTTTTTGTGTGGAGAGATAGAATTTTGAGGAAGATTGTAAGATTTTAATGGGTATTTTGATTTTACTTTGAAGTAATTTTTTCTTAATGAGACTTACAATTGAATTTTCCGCTTTTAAAAAATTGTATAAAAATAGTCTTGATATAGTTTGTTTTATATAATAAAATGAAAGATATAGAGATTTGATAGTGAGATAAAAATTAAGTCAGTAATGATTATATGATAGAAAAAAAAAATATATGTATATTGTGTAGATGTAATAATCTTTAACCTCAAAATATAGCACAATTTTTTATGATCATAAAATTTTATAGCTTTCTTTATATTTAGCCTAAATTACTTCTGTTTGAATTGATATTTAATACTTTAATAAATCTAGCATGAATGATAATTTTGTGATAGCATATATATTAACAATTCACATGCTAGTCATACTTATTCTTATATAATTCAATTACTTTTTTATAGTTTATTTTCAACTTTCACATATAAAAATAAAGTTTATACGGTCAGTGTTGCATTATGATAAAAAAAATCTGTTATTTTCCTCAATACCTTATTAACTGATCTAATATACTATAGTATTAAGGTATAAAACAATTTATACTTATGAATTTATTTTATCCATACTATCACTAGTTAAAATTTCTAAACTTGGCGCATAAGATAAGCTTTTAGTTTCACGACGTCTTCTAAATCGTGATTCATGCTTCCTTTTGCATTTATCTAAAATAAGTCTTAGTTTAGTATTTTGATCCATAACTATAGGTGTTGTAGGCCGAAACAAGGATGATTTTTCTTGAACCTCCTTCAAAAATATTTTCTTTTTCAAGTTTCTTCTTAATGGTAATAGTTTTTTTTCACTTATCAGCTGTTTAGTGTTTTTATTGCCAAGAAAATCACCCATACAGATCTTTGACCCAATATTCCTTATTGTCACAAAACTTGAGTTTAAACAAGGTGAGTGACATACATTAAGTAATCCATAGTTGTCAATAACTTTTTGATTTCGAGATTGCTGTTCTGTAAATTTATTAAAAGAGTTTGATAATTCACTACTTAAAGAAGGCTGGAGTAATTGTATTGTAGGAAAGTCTTGATCTTTGTTACGAAAAATAATAGTTTTGGAAGGTTTTGTTGTAATTCTTTTTGGTAGCATTTAAAAATATGATTATGTTTTTTATATATATAATTGCTGGATGATTCTCAGAAAAGAAAAAAAATTCTAAGGAATGAACTTTTCTAGCATCTTAGGAATTTATTGATAATGTTATGGACAGAGATGTTTAGATTGTGTTTTGAATATGATTTTTTTAAGTTGATACAATGATTTTAATACCTGAAAAAATTGATTATGATTTTCTATTAGATTATGGTATAATAGTTATATCAATAAACTTAAGAAAATTTTGAGAAGATTTTTTTTAAGAAATTATTAGGATTTTTAATTGAATTACAAGAGAGGAATAAGTAGTTGTTCAAGAATTAAAAAAAGAAAATTATGATAAAGGTTAAGGATTATAAAGAAATTATATTAAATATATCGAATATTCAATCTAAATATTATTCGCTTTACATTGCTTACGATATTAGTTAAAGGAAAAATACTGATAAGATGATAATGTTAAAAAGGCTAAGAGGATATAGGAAGGAAAACTGTTTGAGAAATACAATTTCTAAGAATATTCATAGTAGAATTAGTTATTCAGCTAGTGGGGAAGATAATTAATAATTTGATGATGATTAATATGATAATTTTATAATATAATAGCTTTGCCTTTAAGACTAATAAAGTAAGCAAAAATATTAGTAAATATTTAGAATGATAAGTATAGATAACAGATATAATAACTATGATTTTATATATATATTAATATTAAATACACAAATTTATAAGAATAAGTTTGATATTAAGTTTATGATATACTTGTAAAGAAAAATGAAAAAAGGACATGGAGGAAAAGTGATAATCTTAGCCTACAAAGCTAGTTCGATTTATATATTCCAAGCTTTCAACCATTCAAAACAAGCGCAGAATGCATTTTTTATATTCATGTCCATGTGCATCCTTAGCATAATATCCCTTTTATGTATAGAGCCGGGACGCGTCCCGGCTGATAGTAAAAGCTCAGAACAAAAAAGATTATGTTCATACTGTCATACATACAAGCCAAACCGATGCTATCATTGCTTAACATGCAGATATTGTGTACTTAACTTAGATCATCATTCACCTCTTTTAAACAAATGTATAGGTTTTTACAATAAAAAAGCTTTCATACTCTCAATGTTATATGCTATATTATATAGCTTATTTCCTATATATTCTCTATATTCTGAATCATTTGATCTTTATTCAAACTTATGGACAAATACTCATAGTCTATTTCTAGCATCAGTATCTGGGATTTTTACCATATTGTTTGGGATTTTGACTATATTTTTCTTATCACATTTATCTATGGTTTTTAAGAATGTTTCTACACAAGAGTTAGCTGAAAATGTTAATCATAAGAAGTATTCAGTTGGTGCTTATAAGAATTTCGTCCAAGTTTTTGGGAAAAGGTGGATTTTGTGGTTTGTACCTTATAGTGGAGTATATGCTCAACTTGTTGGAAATGGCATCGATTGGAGGATGAATGAAGATATAGCAAAAAAAAGTTTGGATAAAAAAAATGATTAATTACTTAGTAAAAGATAATTATGGCAGCATTTGGATTAACATCTATATTACGAAATCTCAAAGACTCTTATAAATACTCAACTCTTAAACACAAAGACTTTATTACTGTTGTCAACTCAATCAGTACAAGACCTGAGATTGTAATTTTTAAACAGGAACATCATGAAAAAGTTCTTGTTGATAAGTCAAAAATAGAGAAGCTCTCAATCCTAGCTTCTGACCTTTTAGATCTTGACATTAAGCATTCTCAGCATCTCCAAAGCTTAACTGAGAACCTAAAATCCTTAACCCGACTAAAAAGAATATCAAAAACCCTTAAAAGCAATTTACTCAACTTAGAAAAAACACTATTCAAAGAAAAGAAAAATTTCACGCTTTTTTTCGAAGATATGACAAACTCATTCAAAAGTTTATGTAAAAACGCTATTCCTACAAGCATAAAACCATTAGAAATAAAAGAAAAACTGATGAAAGTTATAAAAACTCTAGTTCATAATGAAGTTATATGCAATTATGACAAACTTATAAAATGTAAACTACCAATCAAATTACTAAATGGGTTTTATCTTAATGCCCCAAGTGAAGAACCTGAGTTAGAAGTTCGAAGCGATAGGGAAAATAAAAAAGTTTTGGCTCATGTGAATGTCTTGACCAGACATTTAGAAAAAGTTGCTTCTGATTTACTTAGGATTTATTGGGTTGATAATAAAAAGCCTCTTATAAAACTTAATGATAGTGACACGAAAAATTATTTAGAAAGTAGGTGGAATAAAAGCATATCACCAAATGAATTAAAAATATTGAAGATGAAGATAAATAGATTACATAACAGAGGGAGTTTAACAGATGATGAAGCTAAGAGTATGTTAGGGAAAATAAGTATATTGCCAATATCTCCTGATGCGGATAAATCGCTAAATGTGAGCTATTTTAAGAGTACGATGGAAAACCTTAACGAAATTGCATGTGAAGAAGACCCAGTGACAGAAACAAGAGAAAAAGAACAATTAGCCAAGTCGATCTCAAAGGAAATCAGTAAAAGAGCTAAGAGCTTCAAAAGAGTTAAAAGCTTTAAACCTATAGGAAAGCGTAGTAACACACCAGCTAAAATCCATATAAGAAAATCTGTTAAATAAGAACTGTTAATAATTTATTTTATATTTTAAGTGAAGATATTTTTAGTATAGACAAATTCTTCCTAGATAAATTATAATATAATTCAAAATGAATTCAGATAGTCGTATTACCAATGCAAAAACATAAAATGCTAATATTTTATATCATAAAACATAAAAATTGTCTACATATTTTGTAAATAATTGTATATACCTGATGAAGATATAAAATCAACTAAAATATAATTCATTCATTCTTGCTAAAATATAATTTTCTATATCTTTATTATTATTAGAAAGATATATTATGACTGGCAAATCCACCCTTTACTTCAAATTTTTAATAGTTCATTTTTATCAATTCTTAAAGTTGTGAGTTCTAAGTTTTCTTTTTGATTCTTCGTAGTATTTTTATTTTCTTTATTTGAAATTTAGGCTGCAACGTTGTTTATAATTTTCATTATCACTTTTATACATATAAAATATATTACCATAGAATTTTATCCTAATTATTCTTTACACAAAATCCTATATTCCACTTTTCATCATAAGATATACACATTTCCCTAACATATTTAATATTTTTTTTACTGATAAATTGTAATAAAATGTTAGTCGATAATAATATAAAATTTACATTCAATTAAAACATTAAGTTTTTTTTTTTGAAAGTTGGAATAATAGACAATATTTATATAAGCATCATATCGAATATTATATACAAATATATTTTATATATAAGCTGATATTGTTATTTGACTCAAAATACTTTTAAAATGTTATCGTATTAACTAGTTAGGTTTATTAGATGATAATTATTCGTGAAGTCTTATATGAATTATAGCTTTTAGGCTAAAGATTATGCTTTGGTTTTCTTATATGTTTAAATAAGAATCTAAAAGAATTTAGGTAGAACTTTTTAGGTGAGATATATTTAAATAGAGATTTTGATGATGAAAGCTAAGCAAAAGCATGAAATAAAGGATAAAATTTTAAGTGATGATTTTAAATGGTATCCTATTCATATTTTATATGCTCTTTTCAAATCAAATAATCATTAAAACTTGTCTAAATTCGAACTAAAATGAATGATAGATAAATGAATACTTCATTACCAGGGATTTATAACAGATCCTTAAGCGGCTCATTCTCAGTCAAATCATTACCACTAAAACCCAAAATCGATTTCAAAAGTAAATCCGAACTTCACAAAGAAATTTCTTCAATTCAGAACTTCAGCTCAAAAGCTTTTTCATTTGAAAAATTCGATCAATATTTCATAAAGCGTAAAACTACAGTCACAAAGAAAAAAGTTCTAGATATCTCATTAGACAAACTAAGACATGAAAACAGTAACAAAGAAGACAACACGCCTATAAAAATCATAAGACTTTCTTATGTAAAAAAGCAGATTTTATCCAATAGTCAAGCTATAATAAAAATCCCAAAAGTCAATGAAAGCCGAAAAACTCTTGTTTTAGACCTCGATGAGACTTTAATATGCAGCAAATTGGAAAAAAAATCAGAAGTTATCCTCCCTGGCTTTCCTTTATTATCATTTTCTATAAGACCTTATGCTAAAGACCTTCTTGAGTACGCAGAACAATTTTTCGAAGTTGTAATTTTTACAGCTTCTACAAAACGTTATGCTGACCGGATTTTAGACTATCTTGACCCTTTAGGAAAGCTCATTAAATATAGATTTTATCGAGAAAACTGTGTTAAAACTGATAAAGGGTTCATAAAAGATTTGTCTACTCTTCAAGGTAGGGACCTTGATAGTATTATTATTGTAGATGATCAACCAATATCGTATTCGTACCAGAGGCTTAATGGATTTCCTGTATCATCTTGGCTTGGTGATAAAGACGATAAAGAGCTTTTAAAGCTCATCTTTTTCCTTAAAACTCTTGAAAACATCGATGATGTGCGAGTTTTTATTAAGAAGTACCTTGATGGTGATAATAACTAAAAATTATTTATTTTTAAGATTTGTAGGCAGTGATGTAAGGATATTATATGCATGATGATTAGAGATTTTATAGGAATTAAATTGTCTTAGTACTATTATGGAATAAGTAATTTTATCAAGCCTAAATGTTTAGACTTTTCAATGTTTTCCTAAAATATACTAAATTATTTGGAGATATTAAGATTACAAAACTAAAAAGCTTTTTTTAATTTTTAAAGGTTAGGCTATTAAAAAACAATTAAACATTCCTCATGTGTTAAATTTTATGTACAGCTATCTTATAAATAAATATCAAAGTAACACCAACATAGAGCATTCTGACATTATACCATATTTTCTAATCCTATCATATTATAATAATTACATTAAATATGCATACCTTCAATATCATTTAAAGCAAGCATATAATCAAAACAAATGTATTTTTTTTTCAATCCTCTTAACAAAATACACACATAAAACTTTTTTCCAATTCTCATAAAAACACAAAATCACTTCAAACCTATCAAAACATTCACAACTCCAACATCCCAGTATTTTACCCTAATTTCATATTCAACACACTATCTTACAACATCAAACTCGGCCTATCTTCAAAAAGCCAAAAGTTTTACAGCACCTTTAAATCCAAAATCTTCCCCCATCTATAAAACTATCATCATAAAAATAGCTTAACTTAAAGCATTTACAAATAAAAAAACCTATCATCATCATCAAAATATTACCATTAGCATCAATCTTTAATAATAATAAAATGGGCCTGATGTCTTTTACAAAAGATCTTGATAGTATGTTTACTGAATATGGTAAGTATCATACTCATCCAATGTAATATTTATAAAGTAATCAATTGATCCATGTTATTTGTATTCCTTTAATCCTTGGAAGCCTTGTGGGCCTAGGTCGATATTTTCCTTTAGGTCAAGAAACTGATTGTATTTGTCAAGCTCATTGTGGACTTTTATTTTTAGTGTTTTGCCTTTTCTTATATCTAAAAGTTGATGTTTTCTCTGGTCTTGTCTCTGCATTATTATATGGAGGATGGTATTTGGCTTGGAATTATATTTATCTTACTCATACAGCTACGTATGGTAGTATAATTTTATATACCCAAATCATTTGCTGGTCTTTACAATTCTTTGGCCATGGGTTCTTTGAGAATAAAAGACCTGCTCTTTTTGATAATATTGCCTTAACCCTTGCAGCTCCTTTGTTTGCTGTTTTAGAAGTACTTATGCTATTTGGGTATAAGGCATATCTTCATGATCTTTTGAAGAAAAAATCTAATTAGTTAAGTTTTTAGAAGTTGGAATAAGGTTTAGAGGATGTTGGGCTTTTGAAATAAAGTGTGAAGATGATTTGGATTTTGAGAAGGACGATTAGAAAGGTAAGCTTATTGGCAATTTGATTGTCTATTTTGTCTGAATTAATTCCATTTGTAAACATGCATATTAACTACAATTCTCTAAGTGTTTGCTTGATTAGATCTCAATCTTCCCGACAATTTAAATTATTTTTTTAACATATAAACCTATAGGCATTTAAGCTCATATATATTCTCCCTATTTTATAAAAAATATACTCCAAACAAACTCTATTTAAAAATAATTAATTCCAACCTTTAATTAACTAATAAGTATTGATCAATATCCTACTATAATAACTAAAAATTATTTATTTTTAAAATTGTAGTAGTGATGAAATTTATAAGGCTTGCAATTAGAGATATTCTAGGAATTCAATTATCTAATTAATATTATGGAATAAGCAATTTTATCAGCCTAAATCTTTAGATTATTCAATGTTCTTCTAAAATATACAAATTATTCGGAAATATTATGATTACAAAGCCAAAAAGCTTTTATTTAATTTTTAAAATTTATGCTATCAGAAACTAATTCCTCATATGTTAAATTTTATATACATCTATCTTACAAATAAATATCAAAATAACACCCATAGAGCATTCTGATATTATACCATATTTTCTAATCTTATCATATTATAATAATTATATTAAATATGCATACCTTCAATATCATTTAAAGCAAGCATATAATCAAAACAAATGTATTTTATTTCAATCCTCTTAACAAAAAGCACGCATAAAATCTTTTTCCAATTCTCACACAAGCACAAAATCACTTTCAGACCTATGAAAATCTTTACAACTCCAACATCCCAACATTTTACCCTAATTTTCATATTCAACACACAATTTTACTACATCAAGCTCATCCTACCTTCCAAAAAACCAAAGTTTTTACAACATTTCTTAATCTAAAATCTTTCCCTCAATCTAAAATTATTATCATCAAAAAATAACTTAACTTAAAATATTTATAAATAAACCCAACATCATCAAAATATTATCATTAATATCAACCTTTAATTATAATAAAATGGGCCTGATGTCTTTTACAAAAGATCTTGATAGTATGTTTACTGAATACGGTAAGTATCATACTCATCCAATGTAATATTTATAAAGTAATCAATTGATCCATGTTATTTTTGTTCCTTTAAACTTTGCAAGCTTTGTTGGTATAGGAAGATATTTACCTTTAGGTCAAGAAACTGATAGCATTTATCAAATTCATATTGGATTTTTACATTTAATGCTTTGCCTTTACTTGTTTCTAAAAGTTGATATTTTCTCTGGTCTTGTCTCTGCATTATTATATGGAGGATTGTATTTGACTTGGAATTATATTTATCTTGCTTATACAGCTATGTATGGTAGTATAAATTTGTATATCCAAATCATTTGCTGGGTTGCACAGTTCTTTGGCCATGGGTACTTTGAGAATAAAAGACCTGCTCTTTTTGATAATTTTGCCCTAATGCTTGCAGCTCCTTTGTTTGTTGTTTTAGAAGTTCTTATGCTATTTGGATATAAGACGTATCTTCGTGATCTTTTGAAGAAAAAATCTAATTAGTTAAGTTTTTAGAAGTTGAAATAGGATTTAGAGGATTTGGAATAAGTATGAGGATAAATATAATAAAAATATATTATAAGGATAATTATTAAGGGTATATTAGAATGAAGTATAAGCAGATATTAATTTTCTTATACAATGAATCTAAGTTCCTAATATATTAATACTCTAGTATCAAAGTTTATAATAACACTATTTTTTTGCTTTAATCAAATATATGTTTTTATTTTTTCGTATTTTATATTAGTTCTAATAATAATTTTCTATTTCGTCTGAACTAATTCCATTCATAAACATGCATATAAACTACTTTTCTCTAAGTATTTACTTGATTAGATCCCAATCTTCTTAACAACTAAAATTATTTTTTAACATATAAACCTATAAGTATTTAAGCTCATATATATATTCTCCTATTTTTTATAAAATATACTCCAAACAAACTCTATTTAAAAATAATTAATTCCTACCTTTAAATAACTATATAAGTATTTATTAATATCCTGTTACTATAAATTTTATATTATCTATACATTCTATATAAAATATCTTAACCATACTTTTATATAAATTTCCCTAGCCTTCCTATTTTATATTATCCATCCCTAACATCATTTAAAAAATTATTAAATCATTCCATTCATGATTTTATGACAAAAAAAACATCTATTTTGCATTCCTTACCTAATAAAAACCCTCCTCCTTAAATCAAAAAAACCTATTCTCCTCACACAAAAATTCAAAAATCTCCTAACAAAACCTCAAAAAGTAACAACAAAACGCCCAAAAGCAACCTTCCCAACCTTTTTCTCTCTAAAAATTTTCAATACCCTATCAAAACTAATATTTTTCTCTAATAAACAATGGATAAAAGCAAAAACACTAGACAATCCTTCGAAAACAGCGGCAAAGACTCCGCAGCACAAAGAAGTCGTGCAGTACAAAACTGCAAAATAATCCCATATCGTATAGTAAACTTTACTCCTAAAGAAGATGCCAAACTCATGGTGACAAGTCGTAAAGAGTCCCGAATTACTATTAAAGCTTCAGTAAAATCCCTAGTCCAATCATGTGTCTCACCAAACAGAACTGATGATTGTCTTTTGAGTTTCCGTAATTCAATCGAAATGTCAAGACCATTAACCCAAGTATCAGCTAGAAAAGCAGCATCATCAATTTTGCTAACAAAAGAAGTGAAAAACGAACAGCTTTTAGCTGAATTAAAAAGCACAATAGGTAAATCAGCAGTTAATCTTACAAGACTTAAAGGGTTGACTTGGGATACAAAAACTTCTTTATTAGACATAAGTCCTATAAACAGCCATATTTCAGCGAATCCTGATGCAACTTTAAGTACATCAATTTTGCCTAAAGTTTACGCAATGAGACCTTTATTAATCCCATTTCTTGGTGGTGGGGATAAGGGTGAAGGTGAAGTTCAAGCTACTAAAGGACAATCTGGTGATTTAAGAGTAACTTGGTCAATAAAAGAAACATATGGGGATAAACCTAATGGTAGAGAAGGTAGTCAACTTGTAGTGATAAAAAACCAAATGTATATCTTTGGAGGTCAAAGTCGTATAAAACATACCGACTTACGTGTTTTAGATTGTAATATCTGGACATGGAAAATAATTGCCACAGTTTATACACCACAAGGACGACTTGGTCATAGTCTTCTTCCATATAAAGGTAAACTTATCTTATATGGAGGGCAATCACAACATAGCCAAAATCTCGGTATTCGCCGATGCTCAAGAAAAGTATTCTATTTGTCTCTTAATAAAAAAAAATGGCAACATTACTCTGGAGAAGGGGAAAAACCTGAAGGACGAAGACATCATGCTGCAGCTCAAATTGGTAGATTTATGGTTATATATGGTGGTATGAATCAACATGGTCATATACTTTGTGATTTATATATTTATGATATAAAAATCAAAAAATGGGTGTTACCAGAAATCACTATTGAAAAAGATCCTGGGCCTAGATCTCATGCAAGCTTAACTGGGATTTTTGAACAGGCACAAAGAGAAAATTATGCTGATAATATTTTTGATTTGAATATGGCCAAGAGTAATAAGATTGAGTTTTTGAATAGTGGATTTTATTTGTTTGGAGGACTTGTTGCTGAAGCTCAAGCGGTGAATACATTGTTTGGGTTGTATATTAGGGATGGAAGATTAGTTTGGACTATGATTAAAGATGTTAGTGGGACACCTCCTTCACCAAGGTATAATCATGCAGCTTGTGCTGTTAAAAATAGGTTGTTTATTTTTGGTGGGAGGAATGATGATTTGTTTAGGTCAACTGGAGACTCTTGTTTAACCGACCTTTTTTGTTTTAATGTTTCGACTTTAAAATGGGAAAATCTTATTGTACAAGGACAAAGCCCAGATGGTCGCTGGGGACATTGTATGGCTTCGGTTGGGACAAAAGTTTTACTAATGGGTGGGTTGACAACTAAACGTTTTATGTCTGCGGATTTACACTGTCTTGATACAGAAAAAGAAGTTAATATTGATGTACCACCAGAAGAGACTAAAAAAGATGAGTCACCAGGTTTTTATTCAATGAAAGATAGAAGAAAGACTATAAACCCTTTGAATCCTTTGATAAATCTTATTAAGTTTAAAAAATTATAAATAGACGAGATTTGTTGGATTTTCTTGGCTGATGAATTTTTTATTGTTAAATGTTATTAGCAAGGGTTTTTATAGATGTATTAATTAGAGAATAAATAAGTTTTACAGTAAATAAACTTTTTTTTTCGTGATGAACACAAATTATAATATCAATTTTTTCGTATAGGCATGAAATTACTATACTAAATTTTATATCAATTTTAGAGATAAAATATACAAATTTTTAGCACCTTTATTTAAATTATATAATAATACTCTAGCACCCACTTGTAAATTCATAAACTCCTTATAAAATTAAATCCCAACCTTTAAAGCTTTTAACTTTAAACCTCCTTATATAGGATTTCTATAAAAAAGACGGTAATGTTATCCAAAAATTTCAAATTTTGCCATACAGCTTACTTTTCTACACATCCTCAACAATCCCATACTATTTTCCTAAAGAGCACCTTTCCAAATTTCTATATGAACCATCCCTTCTTACCATAATAAAATGCTATTTATACTTCCTAAGGCAATTAAAAGATCTCCTAATAGCTAAAATCTGCCAAATCTATTCACATGAGTTCAAAAATTCAAAAAGACGAAAGATATAGCGATTTTAATAAAATCTATAACTAAGAAAAGAAAAATATCGTAGGATTGGAAATTGAATAAAGAAATTTATATAAAAGCATTAGATAAAGAGCTCAATTTACTGAAAAATTCCTTTGAAAGAACACCAGTTTCAGAGTACAACGAAAAAATGTGGAGGATTAAGAATCATTTTAGTTATATGAGTGGATTTTTAAGGTTTTCTAGGACTTCAACTTTAAAAATGAAAAAATCATTTTCTTAAAGCATAAAACTATTCCACCCCCGCAGATTCTGCGAGGCATACTTATAAAGGTTTTAATATAAAAGTGTCAAAGACCATAGAAAAAACAAATTCCTAAACTTAGAAAAGTTTATTAAGCAAGATTGTAATATGCTCCACAAGGGTAAACGTGATCGCAACATCCAAAACAACTCTAGCCATTCTTGCTTCAACACCCTTATAATACCCTCTAATTCCATCATGCTTCCATATCTGAACAAAGCAGTCCATAGCATTCTTATACTTTTTAGCATTTAATCCTTGCATCTGAGTCTTCACAACATCAATAGGATTGTTACCAATAACACTTGTAGCACCAGCAAGAGCTCCAGCCAATGCAGTTCTAACAGTTAAAGGAGCATTTGGCATAACTTCATCAAGGGCACCCTTAACTTTACCATATACCAAAAATCTAATAGCCTGATTAGAACTCTGTCTAAGTACAGTTGGGATCATTCCTCTATATACTCCATTAAATCCTTCATTAGCATAAATTGTTGTAACTCCATTGAATAATCCAGAATATTTAGGATTTGGATTGACTCTGTCATGGATCAATTTAACTTTTAAGGTTTCTTGTGGGGTAACTACAAAAACTGCTTCTGTAGCACCAGCAAGAGCACCTGAAACAAAGTTGATTAGGCCAGTTTTTTTGTTTCCAAAAATATTCTCATCGTAAAATGACTTAGACCCAAATCTAACACCAGTTTTAGGTACTGCAAAAAACAATAAACAACTAAGCCCTCGGTACAAACCCCTAACGCCATGAGCTTTTATGGTCTCTTTGGCAACTTGGATTGGCCCGGTTTTTTTCTCAGGGTATAGTTGTTGCATGGTTTTTACGAATTCTGTTGGGTATGTGCAGCAAGCTTCGATACCTCCTGTGATACCACCGCTGATTGTCATTTTAACAAACCCTGCATTAGGGTCTCCACCATGACCTCCACAGTGAACTGGAGATGGGGCAAAAGTTCTCTGAGCCAGATCAATCACTCTGTTAAGCATTTTTTATTGGATAATTGTGGCCATTGTCATATTAGCTAACTAATGGATAGATCCTGGAGAAATGAAGTAAAGATTGTAGTAAAGGTTTTTAGTAATTATATTAGTGAAGTAGTGAAAATATGATGATTTTTATGGAAGATTGTTTATTGTTGTAAGGTTTTGTGTAGGTGAAAGATAAAGTTTCTATGAAAAATTTTGGAGGGTAATGGATTAGGTTAGGAGATTAGGGATGTTATTAGAGGTTATTATATTTTGGGATTTATGATTTTCAAATATTCGCCTTGAAGATGGGTTTTGGAAGAAAAAATTGCGTTTTTTAGTTGAAATTGTCGTTTGAGCTATGTGAAGAGATGATTTGTTATATAAAAGTCGAGTTTTTATGATAGAATTAGAATATTTTATTATCTAGTAATATAAGAAAATTAGGTAAGAAGAGAGAATTTGTAGTCCAGGATGAAAATTATTGATTGCTTCATGATTTTTGAGTATTGGGCATTGTAGGTGCTATGTGGTTAAGTTTTACTATTTGGTTTCTTAGAAATTTGTATTTTTTTATATGATATTTTGGGAATTTTACAAAATAAGATTTTCTTTTGAAGGGTTTTTCTGATTTTCATGTGCGTTTTGATCAAACCTAAGGATTTTTGACAAGTTTTGAAGTTTGAGACTTATAATATTATGACAATCTATTTTCATAGAAATATTGAATTTTATATAAAGGAAATTTTATTCGTATAATTAATGAAGAATAAACTAATAACTAGATTAAACTTGGCATAACAGGAAAAGCTTTTTATAATCGTTTATTTGATTTATTGATGAAAATAAGTAGTTTTAATATGTTATAAAGTAAGCTTACTACATCAATAGTTTACATTATTTTTTTACTAATAATAATTACAAACTATAATAAAATATATCTATTTTTTAACAACATTTCATATTAGTCCAAAAAACATATACAACCCCAAAAAACTACATTTTTAATGATCATCTACCTGAACTTTAAAAACCCTTCATCCAAGGATCTTATTTTAAAAAATCCTAAAACATTCCTACAAAGTCTAAAAAAGTTTCCCTTCAATCAAAAAATTATTCAACCAATCCTACAAAATCCATATAGCCCACCCTCAAATAAATGCTAATTTTCCACAACATTCAAAAAACCCCAAATCCCAATATCAACAAAGCCTATTTTTTTTTTCAAACCCAACTCCTTCATCAAATCTCAGCCACACTTCCCACACTTTTCCTCAAAACCCTAAAAATTCCTATCTTCTTATAAATTTTCCTCATAAATAAATGCAAAATTGTTCCCTTTGCCCAAAGAAGGCTATATGGAAATGTGAATGCTCAAATACTATTTTCTGCCCAGAACACAACCAAAAGCATATGTCCACGCACACATCTTCAGAAACTAGCCCATCAAGTACCCTCATCCTTCTAACCCTTCCATTAGACAAAAAAAAGCTCTTAACTTCAGAGATCCAAAGCCGTCTACAACAAATAACCCAATGCAAAAATGAAATCCTTGAAGAAACAAGCATATTCCAAGCTAAAATAATCAAACTCTGTAAGGACTCAATAAAAAAACTTAATGAACTTAGTTATAATTACAAACAGCTTCTTGAAAGTAATACTTTTACCGTATCTCACTATGAAAATATAGAAAAAATCCTTAGAACCAAGTTTTTTGTCAGAGATTGTCTTGAAGAAGTTCCATTAAGTGATGATATAAGAAAGTATTACAAAAGAGTTTATACTGAAGAAATGGAGTTTTTTGATGGGGATTTAGGGCCTCAAAAAACAGAAAAAGATTGGGGGTTAATATTACAAAGTCATTGTGGGTCGATATTTTCTTTATCAGTTTCTCAAGACAAGAAATTTTTAGTATCTGGATCTTCAGACCTAACACTAAGAGTGTGGAATCTTAAAAGTATGACACAAGAGTTTGTTCTTAAAGGGCATACTGGGTTTATAAGCTGTACAGGTATTTCACCAAATGGAACTTTTATCGCATCTGGTGCTGATGACAAAACAGTCAAAATATGGGACTTTAAAAAAAAACAAGAAATTACTACACTTGAAGGACACACTGGAGCAGTCAAATGTTTAGACATATCAAGTAACTCGAAGTTTATAGTATCAGGTTCAGCTGATACAACAATCAGAGTATGGGATATAGAAAAAAAACAACAGGTATCTTTATTAGTAGGTCATAGTTCATGGATTTTAACTGTTGTTATAACAAATGATGATACTTATGTTGTCTCAGGTTCAGCAGACAATTGTACTTTGGTTTGGGATATAAAAAACAAACAGTCTTTATATGTTATAACAGGGAGAAAATGCTATATAAGATGTATAGCTGTATCTAGAGATTTCAAATATATAGTCTCAGGATGTTATGATAAAATTATTAGAGTATGGAAACCTGATGAAGATACTCAAGCTGCTGAGTTTGAAGGACATACAGAGAATATTCGTACTGTGGTTATTATGTCTGATAATATTCAAGTTGTTTCTGGATCTGATGATATGAGTATTAGAATATGGGATATTATAAGACAATGTCCAGTTGCTATGCTTACTGGGCATACAAATTTTGTCACAAGTCTTTGTTTGACTGGAGATGATCAATTTTTGATATCAGGTTCAAGGGATTTCTCTATACGTGTCTGGGATTTGAAGTCTAAAAAAGAACGTGGGACTATGAAAGGACATACAAAATATATATGCACAACCGCAATAACAGAAAATAAAAAATACGCTTTATCAATATCTAATGATGTTACAATTGGCATTTGGAGCTTAAAAGATCGACATCAAGAAGCCCTTTTAAAAGGTAGCTCATATGGAATCCATGCAGTGATTATTGGACATGACATGAAATTCGTCCTTGCCGGCTGTCATGACAAGACTTTAAAGCTTTGGAAACTCCCTGAAAATCATGTCCAAGGGGTATTTCGAGGCCACACACAAGCTGTTATGTGTTTAGCTTTATCTTGGGATGAAACTTTTGTCATATCCGGTTCCCATGATTCAACATTAAGAAAATGGGACCTAAATACATATAAAGAACTTAGTGTTTTCTATGGACATACAAGTACAGTCTGGTCTGTTGCAATATTAAAAAACAATGATTATGTTGTTTCTAGTTCTAATGATTCAACTATAATCCTTTGGAATATCAACACAACCTTACAAGAAATTATATATAGAGGTCATATAGGAGATGTTTGGGGTATAACTTTATCTTATAATGACTCTTATATAATATCAGGAGCATGTGATAATTTTGTAGGTGTTTGGGGTATTGAAAGTCGACAATTAGAATTTAAATTAACTGGACATACAAGTTGGGTTTATTGTGTTGCTGTTACAAAAGATGGGAAATATGTTGTTTCTGGGTCAGCTGATTCGACTATTAGAATGTGGGATTTAGATGGGAAAAAAGAAGTAGCGGTTTTTTATGGGCATATAAATTTAGTCAGATCTTTGGCTGTAAGTTTTGATGATAAGTTTATTATTTCTGTGTCAAATGATGAAAGTGTTCGGGTTTGGGATATTATGAATAAAGTTCAGGTTAATGTTCTTACTGGACATAATTCTAAAATATGCACGGTTTTTGCTGTGAAAGGACTTGTTGCTACAGGATCTGATGATTGTAGTATTAGGCTTTGGGATTTGGTACAGAATAAAGTTGAGGTCTTGGCTGATTTGCAGTTTATGAAAGATGAGATTATTTCGAGGACAGATGTGAAGTCGATTTTGATGAGTCTTCAGGATAGTTAGATAGATAATTTTCCAATTTTTTTATGAGAGAATAGTTTAATAAGGATTTTAAAGATAAAATATGTTAGTGGAGATTATTTTAGTGTTAATAATTATTATATTGTGATTTTTTTTTATAGAGTGATTATGGGTTATTTGATTATTGATATAGTGATTTTTTAAATTTTCAGAATTGAAGAATGTTTTAAGTTACAAACATATATTTCTGGATGAAGAAATAATTTTTGATGTTTAAAAGAGAGAATGGGTTTTGAAAGAAATTTGGCTGAATGAAATTTTAAATTTAATTAAAGTTATCAAGGAATTTTGATGAAAGAATATTTTGAATGGGATGATTTTAGTGTTACAGGAAGTTGGTACGAGTTTTTTAATGCATCAAGAATATTGTATTTATTATTACAAAATAACCGTCTTAAACTACATCAAAAAATAAAAACTATCATTTGCAATGTAAAATTCACCAAGTTTATCAAATTTGTTATTGAAAAGTGTTTAACTTAATAAATCACATTTTCAATATATAATCAAATCTCTTTCCAAAACAAAACAAAACAATATATTATTCAACATCAAATCAAACCAATCTCTTCATTAAATTCATTTTTCATTAACCTCTTATCATCATCCATTCTCTATACAAAAACCCCAAAAACCCTACATATCATTACTAAAACCACATCACCCAACACAACATTCTAAAAACCACACAAAATTTTCATATAAAATCATCTTCTTCTTATTCTCTACCAAAAATCTTTTCCCACATAATAAAATTAAAATATGGACTCAAATAGTTTTAGCAGCTGGACTTCCAAAGCCCGGTTGCAAGAGTACAAGTCAAAAGTAGACTATTCCGCAACAAGGACTAAAAAAGCAAGCCTCGACGATTTCAAAACTTCCCTACTCAGTTCTTTAAATTCAGCCAAGCCTCCAAGAGCTGAATTTTCAAAAGCATTTCACTCATCTTCAAATTTTTCCCATTACCAAAGTTTGAAGAATTTCCGTGCTGCCTCTGGGATTAAAGCAAGAAGTTCTCCATCAAGTGAAATTGGGTCTATGAGGAAAATGCCATCTTATGGAGACTTTGATCGAATTGGTAAAGATAGGAATTTTTATACCCCATCGTATGGAGGACAACAAAAAGAAATTCATGTTCAGCCGATAAATAGTTATGCAAATTCACCATTATATAAAGATGCAAAGCCAAGGGATTTTGAAAATAGAAATATAAATGAGGTTATTAGCATTGGGACGTTAAGCAAAGCTACTGGGGTTGTTGGTAAAGGAGGACTTGATGGTTTACCTTTGGCTTATATGCGACAGTTAAAGCAGTTTTGTAATGAAGTGTTATCTAATTTACCTAACTAATATTTTAGGTTAAATTATATGAGATGATTAGGTTTTTTATTATGATTTAAGAATTGTGAGGGGTTTTTTGAGATTTAGGATGATGATGTTGAAAAAAATTAGGGTTTATGCTTGGATTTAGATGGTTTTTTAATTTGAGAAGATGATTAGATGCGGGTAAGTATGGGAAATATGAAATTTATAATGTGTTTATGTTTGTTGTTGTAGGAATAAAATTTTTGGAGAGTTTTGATTAGGTGTATATGTTATTTTGATTTTTTGATTTAGAATGATTTATTTTATTAAATGATTGGATTTTGGTTTATGTGAATATAAATAATTAAAGTTTAGGGAGTTGTTGATAATATGCAGTTATTATAATAGTTATTTTTAGGTTGTAAGTTGTTAAAATGTGATAATGTTAAAAATTATTTTATGTGAATAAAAAATTTTAGATGTTGGAATAGAAAAGAATAAAATGCTNATAGATAAGCATTAATTTTATTAGTATATTTATTATAAAATTCATCTCAAATTGATATTTTAACTTCTAAATTATCTAGTTTTACATAAGACATTCAAAAGTTATTTATCACAGCATCTTATTACAAACTCAAATCTTCACCCTGCAAACTTGTATCTAATCATATTCAAAAATACTTAAACTACATTCACATTACCAATAAAAGTTAATTTTTCTATCTATTTCAAACCTACCTTTATACTTTCACTACTTCTCCATTCTTTTTGCATATTAAAAACCCAATTGTCTAAAACTTACCATGCCAAAAACTATCATTTTTTTTAACGTAAACCCACAAACCTCGACAAAATCACAAAAATTTCCAATCTCATCATCCTCAATACCCTTCCAACCATAAAACTCATCCACCTCATTGGTAAAATTCTTATTTTCACTTTCAATCTCCATATCCCATCACTTCCATAATACTCTTCAACAAATCCCTTAAAAAATTCTTAAAAAATCCTCTTCAACACAAAATTCCACGGTAAAACTCAATCAAAAGCTTAAACTCATTCATAAAAAAAGTCAACTTTTACGTCATCTTAATCACAACCGCTCTTTACTTGCACAAATGAAATATTCAATAAATGGATAGAGGCAAAAGTGGAAATCGATACGGGGTCTCAGAATTAGGAGGACCATCAGGACAGTTCCGAAAGTCAACCAAAGTTATCGGGTCAACATTCTTACTAGATGAAAGGTATCAAATCCAAGACACCCTTGGCAGTGGAGCTTATGGAGTAGTCGTCTCAGCTAGAGATACAAGAACAGGAGAAATAGTTGCTATAAAGAAAATAGAAAAAGCCTTTGAACATTCAACTTATACAAAAAGGACTTTGCGTGAGTTGAAAATCATGCGTCTTTTAGAACATGAAAATATTATAAGAATAAAGTCCATACAACTACCGAGGTCTAGAGAAGAGTTTGACGATATTTACGTCATAGTTGAATTGATGGAAACAGATTTAAGTTCTATAATAAAATCTCCTCAGCCATTATCAGATGAGCATGTGCAGTTTTTCTTATATCAAATCCTCAGAGGACTCAAGTTCATGCATAGTGCGGCGATTTTGCATAGAGATTTAAAGCCGAGGAACTTGTTAGTCAATGCAAACTGTGATTTGAAAATCTGTGACTTTGGCTTAGCCCGGCCAGTTATTGGGGATATGAAAGTTAACACCAGTCAAATGACAGATTATGTGGCAACAAGATGGTATAGAGCTCCTGAGCTTTTATTAACTTATAAAACATATACAAGTGCTATGGATGTTTGGTCTGTTGGATGTATTTTTGGAGAGTTATTATTACGTAAACCTTTATTACCAGGAACAGATGCAAATCAGCAATTAGAAATAATTTTCAATTTAATTGGAACACCTTCAGCTGAAGATATACAGAAAATACCACATCCTAGATCTAGAGAAAAAGTTTTAAGGATGCCGAAAAGACCAGAAAAAGATTTTAATACAATTTTTAGAGATGCGAATCCACATGCGATGGATTTATTGAGAAGACTTCTTACTTTTGATCCTGATAAGAGGATTACTGTTGATCAAGCTTTAGAACATCCTTATTTAGAAGGATTACATTATCCTGATGATGAACCTACAACTCATCCTGTATCGCTTTTTGATTTTGAGTATGAAAGACAGATTTTGACGATGAAAGATTTGAAGGATTTGATGTATGATGAAATTTTGCTTTACCATTTCAATGATAAAAAGCAAGAATATGTGAAAGCTAAGGCGGAGTATGTAGCTACGCATCAGCCTACTTTGTCATTTTTGAGAACTAATGATGAGAGTGATGAGGAAATGGCTTAAGTAATAGATAGGCATAAGTTTTTAGTTTAAGATGATATGAGCTTGAGGGTTTTGTTGTTATTAATATCGGGAAAGAGAATTTTTTTTTCTTGGAAATTCTTTTTTTTTTTAAAGAAATTTAAGATAAAAATGGATGGGATTTTGAGTCTGGTTTCTGTTTCGCCATTAAATCTTTTAGTCATTTTTAAAATCTTAATAAATCATATTTATTTTTCAATTTAATATCAAAGCTTATAAATATTTACAAATTGCAAAATCAGTTCCAATTCCCCCATTCTTAATTCCAATTCAACATCTTTAACCCATTTTCGAAAGCTTATTCACCCTTTATTCTCTATATCATTATCTTGGAAAAAAAACATCTTTCCTTCATAAATCTAAAAGTTTTAAAAACCTCCTCTTTTTAAATCCTCTAATCTTCTCCCAAAATTCTAATCCATAATTTATTCCTTAAGGTCCATATAAAAAAAAATATTTTTGCACTTATAAATCTAAATATCCAATATAAATTATTATTAAAAATATCTGAAGATGTAAATAGTAGTCTAAAGAGGTATGAGAAGTTTCTATTAGCAGCAATAAAGGATGACCCTATAGCTTTTGAAGTATTTAAAACATTTTTGACTCAGAAGAAGTCTTTTTGATGAAAATCTATCTTCTTTGAGTTTATGAATGATACAATTTGCCTTAGAAGTTCTAGAAAGCATGTAAGATATAGTACTGGGGTTAAAATATTAAGTATTAGTAGGTCACATTTTATAAATAAATTACCAAATGATACGTATTTTAGGATTTATGTAGAGACTCAAAATATATCAGAGTCAATTATGGTGCATAAACAAAAATATAGAGGATTAATAAGAATACTAAAGAGACTGCTAATGCTTCAAGGAATAAGTTAGAAACACCTATTATATCAAGATTATATATAGTTCAGATAATGATTTTAATGAGTATAGGGAAAATATGAATTTATTGGTTTTTTTTTCAAAGTAAAAAAGTATTGGGTAAAAAGAATTATGATATTAAGAGTTTGATAAATTGTTTAGGATTTAGGGTTGCTGAATGATAAATAATGCATAGTGAAAAACAAAAGTTAGGTTGAAGTCTAAGTGATAGTTTAAGTAAAAATGTTATAATGAGTAAGATTTCTCAATGAATAGATATTATGCTTTAGTCTAGCATAGAAATAGGATATGAAAATATACTGAATAAATAACTAGAAACAGTTTTTTTACCTTAAACCCTTCTATGAATAAGACTTTATAAAATAAAAGATTTTTTTTAATCAAAGATTCCTATCATAATAATTATTACAAGAAGAGAATGATATATTTATAAAATACTTCAAACTTAATACACAAAATTTGTGCTTATTTGTGCATTATTTATTAAAATCAAAGAAACAATAAAAAAGTGGCAGAATTTAATAATTAAACTAATACTTATTTAATAAACAATAGTTTTATTAATATTTTCTTAAAATATAGAATTAGATATTGGTAAAAGAAAAAAAATTTATGTAGATATGGCGGATTACTATCAAATAATTAGATGTTTATATCTACTTAGAAATAATTTTAAGAATAGCTTGAATATTGTTCTTAATATCTTTTATATCATCGCTAAGAGCATTAACTTTATCATTGACCGAATTAACTTTTTGATCAATAGAATCACTAAGAGTATTAATTTCTCCTTTTACATGTTTTACTTCATCATTTACTGCTTTTACTTTAATATCAATTCTATTTTCAATCTGCTCTAAATACGGTTTTAAATCATCATTAAAAAACCTAACTCTTATAAGTTCTCTTAGATCAATAACTTTACCTTTCCATTCATTACCTGATTTCTCATAAGCATTTATGCACATATACAAAAACATGAAATTATCAGTTCTATGTTTCAATGATAAAATTTGTTCGATTTCTAAAATAACTTCAGCCATTTCACTAAAATTGTAAATTTCAGCATCAAGTTGAAACTCATCAAAAACGTCGCCTAAAATTGAAATAATCATATTCAGCATAATAATCAAAAGAGCAGTAATAATTACAAAATAAGTTATTGACTGAATAGCTGTTGATTCAGAAAAAGGATCAGTTCTCCCAGCTAAAATACCAAATGGTGAAGACCACATAGAATTAAATGATGGAGAAGCATTTGTAGAAATCAAATTCATTAGCCCTAGTGACAGAGTAGCAT
>MPUH01001697.1:0-10255 GCA_001970955.1 Stentor coeruleus | reverse complement strand
ATAATATAATATATATATTAATTGTAAAAAAAATTTTAATTAAAATGGACTATAAGTACTTATTTTTTTTCATTAGTATTAGTTAGGAATTGTTGCTTGACTATTGTTCAGCCCTTGATAAATTTATATAATAAATACAATTATAAACCAAAAATATTTAAATGTAATTCAGCACAATCAATGATTAATTAAATAATAATAAGGTTGAATCATTTCGCTAATAGACAGACTTTAACCCTAACAATTCATCATACAAAACAAATTTTAAAAAAACTGCCTGCAAATACAAACTCAAACATAATTTGCTTATGTACTATATAAAATAAATAATAACACATAGATAATTTACTCATAAAAATATAGAAACCCTAGCAAAAAACCATGTAGTACTTAGTATTATAGAAACCCTAGCTAAAAACCATATAATACTTATTATTAATAATCTTGAATAAATAAAATCCACATAAGGATATAAAATAATCTTTAAAATATCTTAAATTTATCTAAGTATTATATTTCAGTTTTAAAATAAATTTCATGAAAAATTCCATTATCATATTCATGCACATATTTAATGCACTATTATCAATATAATAATTATTTAGTAATAAAGATTAAAGTTTTTATAACATAATATTTTATATAAGATCATCTGCAATATATGTTGAATAAAATATGTCTTCTGATGAAGAAACAGCATCAGTGCTTTTGTTTTTCTGTCTTTTTATAGTTTACGCTGGAACAACAATATTCTGCCTTTTAAGGATAATAAAGCTTCATAAATTCGCCCCTGATTGGCGCAAGGCACAGTTTTTCTATGTCTTTGTTTTACTTGAAGTGTCTTTACGTACAACCTGTATGATCATACTTGCTTCACAACAAGAAGACTTATCAGAAACCGTAATGTACTTACTTATTTCAACACCAGATAGCCTTTTCTTATTAGCCTATGTGCTCCTGATTTGGCAACTAGTATCTTTGTATTTCTTTGCTCATATTGAAGACCAAACCAGACAAACTTTTCTTTCTAAAATATCAAGGAAGCCAAAAACTAGCAAAATTGGACTTCTTGTCTTACTTTCAATCTGTGCATTTGGTCTCTGCCAGATTTCACTCTACCTTATCACTGCTTCCGGGGGTTTAAGCACTCTGACTATGGCTCGGGAACTAGATATTTTGAATCTTGTCCTTCCGGGTATCAGTCTTTTACTAATGATCGGCCTTTCAGTGCATTATTCTGGTATACCTTTAAAATCTGATATTTGGAAACAAAGATTCCGCCAAATACTTCGAGTATCAATTTTTTGGACTTTGACTAGACTTTTTCGTGGCCTTTTTAGTTTGATTGGCAATTTTACAGGAGTTTCTCTAACCGCAGATTTAAAAGATAATAGGCAAGCTACAGAAAATTTTGTTATGTTGGTGATAATATTGGTTGTCAGTGAGATTATGTGTGTATATATTGTTCAAGACTATGGGTTTATGGGGATTTTTATATTCTCAGAAGAAGAAGCGGATCCACAAGCATCTGGGGTTGAGAGGACTGAATCACAGGAGACTAATAGTGATCCTTTAAATCAAACTCAGAAATCATGGTCAGAAATTAGTAATACTGCTTTGATAAATTTATCTGAAATTAAAGAAGGCGAAGAGATTGTAGGAAGGAAAAATGGCCTTGGTAAGCTTTATAAGTCAACATATAAAGATACAAAAGTTGTATTTAGAAAAATCACTCTTCCCCGTCTAAGTGGTTACGTTATAGAAGAGCTCACTGCTGAAATCGAAGTGCATAGGACTATGCATTTCCCTCAAGTTCTCCCTGTAATCGGTATAATAATTGAACTCCCTATTATCGGTTTTATATGCCCACTAATTGAAAACAGTAGCCTTTTTTATCACCTTCACATCGCACACACTCAAATTTCCCTAACAAAAAAACTCTACATAGCTGAAAACCTAGCTCAAGAATTCTTAATCATCCACTCTCAAGGCAAAGCTCATGGACATTTTTCATCTCACAATATTCTGCTTGATGATAATTTCAATCCATACATATGCGATTTAGGCTTTCACAAAGTAAAAAAATACGCTGGAATAGTCTCTGGCTATACAAACATAAGTTCTTGGAGCTCCCCTGAACTTCTCAATGACCGAAGGCTAACTCCAATCAAAGCAACCCCTGCTGATGATATTTATAGCTTTGGTATGATCCTTTGGGAAATGATATCAGAACAAGAGCCGTTTCCTGGATTCAGTAGAAAGCAATTACTGACTAATATTGTTGAACAAGGTCAAAGGCCAATGTTGCATTCGAATACTCCTGAAGATATCGCTGGAATTATACATAATTGTTGGAATCCAGATCCTAAACAACGACCAGATTTTCTTTATATCCAAAATGTTCTAGCATCATATTCTCATCTTTAGGTTAAGCTTATGTATTTTCGAGATTTTTTATATAATATTATTTTACCCTTGATATTCTGTCTAGCTCGAGTTCTCGCTTTTTAGTAGCTGTCGCCAGGATTCTGAGAACTCTTCTGCTTTGGCCATGAACTCTTGGTGAAAACCAGCCCCTGAAGGAGGGATTATATTAAGTTTGGGTATTAAGCCAGCTTTAGCTTTTGTATCACTGCAGTTTGGTAAGATTTTCAAACTACTGCTTAGTGAGGGGTTTTTATCTTTTTTTGTTTGGCTTTGGCAATATTCCTGAATATACTGCTCGACAGGAACACCTTGCTTTTTCATGTATCCTAGGATTAAGTTGAATTGGTCAAGATTGTTTTTATATGTTTTTTTTTCGTGGACTAATTCTTTAATTGAATTTCTTAGCTCAGTGATTTGGCTGCGACACTTTTCAGTTTCAACTTCTGCTGAAAGAATTAGTTGAGGAGATTCGTCTATAGGTTTGAAGATATCTTCAAGGCCTGATATTATTGTTGTAAGCAAACTTTTTATATTAGAGTCGTAAGATATGAGCTTTTTAAGAGCTTCTAGATAAGGTAAGTATTTTTGAGATGCTTTGCTTGTTTTAACTTGGTCGGACAGCCAAGTCTCAATAGATATTAAAATACATTGTTTAGAATCATTAGAGGACATTGATGCTTTTGATAAATTCATAATATCAGATAATTCAGTTGTTAAATGAGATTTATTGTGAGACTTTTTGTTTAAAGGGGTGGCATTTGCTGATATCATTTGGTTCAGTTTGTGCTTCAGGGCTGAAGTTGACCTTGATTTTTTGAGGGAAATAATGTTCTGCGATGATCCGATAGTTTTGGAAAGACTCATTCTCATATCTTCAGGAATTCTTTTAGGTACTTTGAGAGTACCTTCTTGAAGGGCTTCAATTTTTGCATTATGAGAAGGATTTTTTAATTTCCGTACTATCATGATTATATAAATTTATAAGGTATTATAAATTAAATGATAGACTTTGCTTGGATTCTAAGAAATTATAGGATTTATAAATTAGGAGTTGTGATTTGAAAAAGATAAAGATTATAAGCACAAATGATTAGAAGATTTTATGATTAAATTATGGATAATTCATTTAAACAAGCCTTTTAGAATTTGTAGTTATAAACTTTTAATTCACTAACAATAATTATTCAGATATACTTACATATTAATATCATCACACTTTAATTTAAAACAACTAATTCCTAAACATACTTAAAATATCAACAGTTTATTATCTCCAACCAAAGCCTATACTTTTATCTTCTCATCTTAGCAAAATCTTTTACATAGCCTTACAATAATATAAAATAATTTCATTAATCACTTTACAATATATGTCATCTAAGAAATCATATCCTAAACATTCAAATCAATCTCAACCCAAACCATAACTAAAAAATCATTCTCAAAAACTTCCATAAAAACTCTAATTCCATTATAATATCTCATTAAGTCTAGTATTCTCAACATATCAAATCACATAATAATCCTCGCTCTAGGTAATTTTATAAATGGTGCTAATTTCGAAGGAGGAAAGGCAAAAAATTTACAGCTACTTGCTAAAAGAGGGAACTCTAGTGGTCAAAAAAGACGTAGGACTTGAAAAACACCAAGACATCTCAGTTCCAAACCTTAAGGTCATGATGGTGTGTAAAAGTCTTAAGTCTAAAGGCCACTTAATAGAAAAGTTCAATTGGCAATGGTATTATTTCCACCTTAGCGAAGAAGGCATACGCGCAATGTGTGAGTATTTAGGACTTCCAACAAACATTCGTCCTGATTACTACAAAGCTCCAGCCGTAAAAAGGCCAGTCACAGAAGAAGATCGACCTAGAAGAGGCTTTGGCAGAGGAAGAGGTAGAGCGAAAGAAGAATAAACTAGTTAAATTACTTTTAGGATGGATTTATTGGAAAATCTTAAAGCTTATTTAAAGGTTTAGGCTTGAAAAATGTTTTTTTTGGGGAATCATGAAGTTAATTATTTAGTTGCAATTTTTTTGCGTAAGGGAGAAGACTATGATAGAGTGTATTAGATAAAAATTAGAATAAGAAGGGGAATTGTAAAATTGTTTGGAAGTTGATTTTGAAGTTTGTGTGCAGAAGTCTTATGTTAAACTCTTAGGCTAGTTTTTGGCTTTTTATGATTTGTATTAAGTTGTGGTTAGTTTTTAATAAATTAGGATTTAAATGAGTTAGGATGAGCTATTTTATATGATCTTAATATAGTTCAAATCTAAGATTACCTTAAAGATTTCTTTACTTATATGATATTGAAACATATTACAATTCTAAATGGGTTAAGTTAAACCCTTTACAGTTTGGATCATAAAAGTTTATATCCTATCTATCAGTATATTGCATAAACTTAAAATATGCCTTTATTATAATCTTCAACACCTAAATTCTATCAGACTACTTATTCCTATTAACTGCAATGCATTATATTATCCCCTAATTTTATCATTTTTTCTATATAAGTTTTTATAAAGGATTGTTCAAAATTTGAATAAAAAATCAATTTTATTCAGCACCTTAAAAAAAAAAACTCAAATTTATATCATAATCTTAATACTATTATCTAAACTAATAAAATTCCACTTGAGCCACAGAGGTAAGTGCTGAGATCAAATAGTCAGCCAATCTATATCCTGCAAGAGTAATCTGCTTCATAACTACCTGTCTTGCAGCAGCAATGTATTCTGGACTTGGGGTCTGTCCAACCTGTATTCCATAATACGCATAATCAACAGCTAGCGTATAAGCATCCAAAGCCCAAGTTGTCACACTTTTCGACTTCAGTTCCATCTCTAAATCACTTCTTGTATAATTCCCTGTATACCACTGAGCCAATTGATCCATGTAAGCCCAGTCAGTATCACTCAAAGGTCTTTGCAAATCAGTTTCTAGCATCCCAATAGCTGAATCCCACAAAGCATGCAATTCATTAATATTGCTATCATAAACAATTTTAAAACTATTTCCCCCAATATCACTTTTCGGGAATGAATAGCTAAAAAGAGTGGCGTCATGAAGCGGCTGATGAACGTCACCAAAAAAGTGTATCAAAAATCTTAAAGCTATTGATTTTTCTAATGGTGCAGTAACTGATTTGATAAGAGTTGTATTGAAATTTGAAATCGCCCATATGATGTTATCTGAAGGTATCGGGTTTGTTGATAAGCCTTGAGGATTATAAGGCTTATCTATGAAATGCAAGGAGTTAGCTTCATTGAAACCATAGGTTTTAAGGTCATCGGGCCAACAGGCTGTTTCTGTGAAAGTATTGGCGATATTATGAGTAAGGTCTCCATTTAGAGGTCCTAGTATAGATTGAGCTTTGCTTAGAATTGTAGGATTAGTGTTAGAAAGCTGTAACTGGGCAATATGAGCTACGAGCATATGTCCTGTGCACCACCAAGCACTACAGATTCCAAATAAGGTGGCAATCAATGGTAATTTCATTATATTAGTTGGGCATTTCTCAGCCTTTTATCCATTAATTTGCTACGTCACTAGTTTTATATGGTTAGGGTGATAAATTTATACTGACGGAAGGTCTGAAGGATAGAGTACAATTTATATCATATATGCAGTAAGGTAGGCAATGCATGATAGGTAAAAGTTAGTCAATGAGACTAAAGAGTGAGTGTAATCTAAAAATGCTTTGTGCGTAGAGTTAGGATAATGAAAGTATTAGGCAATGTCGTATTCCAATAATAATCTCTGAAGATAGTGACGCTTATTCTAACTTGTGTATTCTCTTAGCATTAAAATGAGATAAAATTATTATAAACCATTTTTTCGCCTGAACGCTTAGGATAATAATATTTTTTGCTAGATATTTAAATGCAATATTCGTATATATATACCGAAGCTATATTGCTTATAATTTTATAGGTTCAGATATGCAAGAAAGGCTTGATTTTGAAAAATTTATAAAAATAGTTTAAAAAGATTAATTTTTTTTCCAAGGACTAAGAAATTTTAATATAATTGAAATATTTAGTTTTCTTATATCATGATAAGTTTACATGCTTTTCATATAAAATATCATATTGTTATAAAAATTGAAATTGAAGCTGCTTTACTATTTCACTATTATAAAGTATATATAAATATAATTGCACTATAAATATGATTTATGCACATAATTTTTGTAGAAATTTTAATAATATACAATAATTATTCATTTTATAACTAAAACTCATATAGCTTTTCATTCCCTTCCTATAAAATTCATTTTTATTGTATTTTTGTCATATTTTTCAAATTTCTAATAATTTTTTCTCTTCATATTCAAAATTATTAACGTATCTTAATAACTTATAAGAAATGTATAAAGCAAACTGAACAAGCTTTAGGTCGCTGAGAATATCACGAAAGTCCTTTCCACAAAAACCTTATAAATAGTAATTTTTAAAAAATAAGCTTGCCTGCAAAAAAATATTATTGCTTTTGTATGAAGTTTATTAACAGGATTTGAAGAACAAAGCAAAGAAGAAAGTGATTTATTTTCCAAATATTGAAGATTTGATATTTTTAAATTAATGCATAATTAAAAGATGAAAGCTATATGAATGTCAATATCACTAAAAAATAGTAGTATGATGGAAAATTTACTAATATTAAGGGAAATTTATTGTATATGAATGTCAATATCACTAAAAAAAAGTTCTATACCAATAAAATTTCTAAAATTGTAATCCCTAAAGATAGATTTGAAAAGCCTCATATCCTCTAGTGATTTCCCAATAATGACATACTAGTGAAGATTAAGTTAATTACCAATATAAATATTGTTTAAGCTATTTATTATTGAAAAGCTCTAGGAGACATATGCATAGAATCATTCTGCATTAAGATAGCCAACATACTCAATGTGATATTAAATCCATATTATTTCTGTATATCATTATATACTAAAGTATAATCAATTCATATTTTGAAAACTTGTTATATATGCTTACCAATCATTATGTATTATAATACTTTTATACTCATCGTTCTGATTTTGAGCCATTACTAAATCTAAAGGTTCTTGTCAAGTTAAGTTTTTCTGTCAAATCTCTTTTCATTTTAATAATAAAAGCTGTATATTTTTCTAGATTATCAACTCCAACAAGTGTAGCGATTAGCGTGCGAATATCAACTTTTTTCTTTTCATCATAATAATTAAGAAAACATTCTTTAAGCATTCTTTGTATTTCTTTATCCTGCATTTCCTTTATCTCATCTTTAAGTTTATCTATTTTCTGTTCACAAACAAGCAATCCAGTCATGCCTTTATATTTATTATCAAAATCACTTGGACTTAAGCTAGCCCATAAAATGCTTCTTCTATTATCGGATAAAACTGTCTCAGCTCTTTTTATTTGGATGGACTTTGAGACTTCTGCAATACGGGATTGGATTTCTTTGATTCCTAAGGATTTAGAATAAGTTTTACCTGTTTTGGCAAAGGACCCACTGCTGATTTTATGTAAATAATCTTCAATTTCTTTAGATTTTGAAGCTATTTTGGTTATCGCTTCTATGGTTCTCTCTTCTAAAAAGCTAGGAAAATCTTTATTGGCCATGTTTTCTTCAAGCTTCCAGAGTTTTTTAATAATCCACTGAAGTCCTTCGTTTCTAGTATCTTTTCCTTCAAGTAAAATAGCTTTAAAATGCTTTTTCTGGGCATCTTTAATAATTTTAATCTCTTTCCTCAAAACTCCGCACTTCTGATCAAGGTCATCAATCATCCTCATATTTTTCGTGATTTCCTGGGTTAGTTCCTCACTAAAAATTATATATCTAGACTCTTTGCTATTAATCTCTTCACGAATACTCGCCCTTCTTGACAAATAGGTCGCTGCACCTGTTTGCACAGTCAAATATTTCTTATGTTTTTCTAGTTTTTCAAGGTCATTCCTGCATATTTCCAACTCATCATGAGAAATTCTAAGCTGTTTACGCATTTCACTAATTTCAGTCCTTAAAATTTCCCTATAATCATTAATTTCTTTGAGCTGGTCTTCAAAACCCTTCAAATTTTTATCTAATTCTTCTTCATATTGTCTATGAAAAGTGCTTTTTTCTTTACATTTTTCTTCCTCAAAGCGTTTTGGGGTTTTTATTTGAGAGCTTTCTGGTTTGAATACGTTTGTTTGAGTAGCTTTTATAGGTAGAATCTTTTTACGATTTTTTATAACCTCTTCAGCTTGGTTTTGGTGTTGAATTCTCCGTTCTAAAAGGTGGTTAGCTTCTTTGATTATACCTAATGATAAATAATTTTCTGCTGTGTTTTTCCAGGAGTTGAGCTCTGTTACTAATGCTTTTTCGTTTTTTTCTTCAAGTTTATTACTTTCGTATTCATTGTAGATTGTGCTGAGAGATTTTGATGAGCGAGATGAGTGATAAGGAGTTTCTCTGACTGTGTAGCCCTGCTTACTTTTTGGACTGATAACCAATTCGTTTATGAGTATACGCGGAGATTCCATATAAAATATTATTAGTTTTAGTTAAGGTATTGAATTGAAAGCCTTGGATAAATTTTTGATTTATAATATAAGGAAAAAATAATATTAAATTGTGTTGCAATTGCAGGTTAAATTTTAATTATCATTAATTTGCAGGCATTTTGATTATAAATCATTTATATTTTAGGTGTTTTTTGTTAGGTTCTAATCTTGATAATCAATACAGTAATAAGGACAACTACAGTAATGTTTACAAGCTAAATGTATAAATTTAAATTATTCCTCATCAGAACTTAAAAACTTAGAAATTTTAGAACTTGCATATCTTAAATGCATTCTTAGAACAGAAAGTGGAGGAATGCATATAGATCATAACTATAAAGGCAATTTAGGTAATTAGAAAGCTATAGACAAATCAAAACTTTATCAAAAAGGCTTTTCTCAGGTAAAATATAAACTATGAACAGAAATATTAAAGGGATATAGAACCCAAAGGATCTTTAGGTTTTTTATTGAAATGATTAAGGTATATCAAAATATAAACTTAGTAATGCTATGCCTAATTTTAGTAAGAATGATGCATTAGTGCATATAAAGATATATTAACTTGAATACACAATTTTAAGCATCACATTGAAGTGAAGAAGATGAAAAATATGCAAAAATTACCTGATATAAATTTAGCTAAAATAAACTTGCAGTAAGAATGATATATTACTGCATATAGATATATATTAACTTGAAACATAATTTCGAATATCATATTGAAGTGAAGAAGATGAAAAATATGTAAAATTAGGTGATATAAACTTAGATAAAATAAACTTGCAGAAAAGATCTAATAGTTTCTAATCTAGATTTTATAATCTCAAATGTGCTTTAATAAAATATTTTTGCAAAGCATAAATATCAGTAATATCTTTAATAAATTAGCATACATTTTTTCTATCCTCTTATCTCATCTTCATTTCCAAAAATCTGAATACCTAATTATTTCTATAAATTATTTTTAATTTAACTCTCTATAACAAACTGAAAAGTTCGTTGAGTTAATCTTATTTCTCGCTCCTTCCATAGAAATTCTTTTATTTATATCAAAATCAAGCATCTGCCTTAACAAATCTTTAGTCTATTCATAATCCAACTTATTAATCCCCATTTCCAACTTTTCTCTATTCTCCTCTTTATTAAGTACAAACGTAAATTTATCTTTAACCAATAAATGATAAAACATCATCCCTAAAGAAAACATATCAGCCCTTGATTTACTATATCCTTGCTTTACTTTATTTTCAATAGCTGATTGTATATCAGGATCAGCATATCCCCATGCT
>MPUH01001696.1:0-10283 GCA_001970955.1 Stentor coeruleus | reverse complement strand
ATATAATGATGAAAATAAAAAAACTACTTTTGAAGCTTTAGATAAATATACAGCAGATATGGGTGGCACTAATATATTATCTGCACTTACTGCTATTTATCATCGAGAAGTTGAGCCTGATACATTACGCTTTATATTTTTTATAACAGATGGAGGTGATTTTACTAAGGAAGATTCTTTAAAACTTATAAGAGAAAAAAAAGGTAATACCAGAATTTGCACAATTGGTATAAATTCATCAGATATTGATTTTAAATTTCTTGAAGAGGCAGCTAAAATTGGAAATGGAATGTCCATAAATATTAATAAAATTGAAGAAATTTCTATGAAAATGATTGATCAATTAGATTTCTTTGAAAAAAAAGAAATTAGTGAACTCAAAATTAATAATATCTTAGAAACAGATTTTGAATGCGTTCCCCCATTATTATCAAAGCAAATAATAGATTATAAAGAACATGTAATTTATTTTGTGTGCAAAAATTTTACTAATGATATAATCATATCTTTTAAAGATGAGTATTTACAACAAAAAAGAAATCTTTCTCCATCTATTTATAATATTGAAAATGGCGTAGAATTACATAAAATTTTTGGTGCGAAAAAAATTCAATATCTTGAAGAATGTTTAAGTTCAGATAAAAAGAAAAATATACCAAAATCAAATGTTGAAAAAGCATCAAAAAACCCATTTAATTTGAAATATTATCCTGAAAAAAGCAAAGAAGATTTGATAAAAGAAATAAAATCATGTTCAGAAGAATATCAAGTTTTTTCAAAAAGAACGAAATTAGAGCTTGTACCAGAGCCTATAACTTCAAAAGATGAAAGTGTTAGGCCCAGCGATGCAGTTGAAGAGAATAAAGCTTCATTAGACAAAGAGAAATCTGGCATTATTAGGCAAATAAAAAATAAGATCTCAAACCTAGGATCACCTAAGAATAATACTGAAGTAACAGTTGTCGAAAAGTTTAGTGAAACATTCCCAGCAAAATTCATCTATAAAAAAGATCTTTATAAGGAACAAAATGCTAATGAAGACAAAAAAGATAGTTTATCTAGTAGCGAAGAAGATAGTTCTTCTAGTAGCGAAATAAGTCCTGATGACTCAAGTAAACCTCCTGATGACCCAAGTAAACCTTCTGATGACCCAAGTAAACCTTCTGATGACCCAAGTAAACCTTCTGAAATTAAAGAACTACCTGAAGAATGTAAACTACTAACAAGGAAAGTAATACAAATCACTGAAAACCTCAATGAAGTGATGAATTTATTCTGTGGTAGTATCCATGTTCTTTGGAAAGATACAATAATCTTATTTCCAACACTTTTACTCTTTTCATTTCGCTTGCCAAAATTTTCAATAACCAAAGACATAACAGCTACAATATTCATTCTTGGATTATTAGAAATACATTACCCTCAATTTCAACCCGAATGGGAAAATCAATACAACTCAGCTATTGAGTGGCTAACATATAAAAAGTTCGAATATTTTACTAATCGTGAAACTATATTAGAAATCATAATATCAATATACTCTACATCGCAAAATTTTCCTGATTTAATACCTAAACAACCTTTAATCAAAGCAAATTTCGAACTGATTCTATTACTTCTTAAAATTCATAATGGTTTATACTGGAATTATCATATTATTTCTGCAATATTTCCAAGTATAGAAAAGTTCAAATTCAATATAGACTATGAAAACCTCAACATAAAATCCACAGTCTACATATTATCTGTTCTTAAAAAGTTCTTTGCAGAATTCGAATGTGACTGGAATTTTATGTATTTACTTAGTAAAAAATGGCTTAAGTCTCATTCTATTGATGCTGATAAAGAAATAAGTTTGATTATTGAGATAAGTAATATAGAAATTGGTAAAGAAAAAAACGAAATTAGTTTAGAAGGAGAGTTTTCAGAGTCAGTTTTTAATGAGATAAACAAAATATTCCACACTGAAGGGTATTGGGATTTTCAAAATGCTAATTTGAAATTCCCTCAATTAGCAAGTTTAATGATTATGCATAAAGAAAAATTTAGTGAAGATACTTTAGCTACTTTATTTATTATTAATATACTTGAAACCAAATATTATGATAAAGTATATGAGTGGAGAATAATAAGAAAAAAAGCTGAGAATTGGCTTAAAAATAAAGGTGTTCAGTTAAAAAATATTGGGAAACTGTTTGAGGGTTTTAGATCAGTTTTTAGTTATAGGCTTATACAATCTCAATTAATTCTTAATAGATATTGGCATTTTATACTTGTATTATCAGCATCAAATGGTGTTTATTGGGAATTTTCTGTTGGGTCACAACTTTTTTCTAGTTTAGGTATGCATTATTATAAAAATTGCTTAGGTCAAGATCAAGATGCATTTACCACTATAATCTTTATAAAATACTTAGAAGAATATTATTCTGATGAACTTTTAGAATGGACTGGGTTTATAAAAAAAGCAATTAAATGGTTGAAAAATGTTAAAAAAGTTGATTACGAAACTATGAAAACAGGATTTAATTGCTATGAAATATTAAAAGTTCCTAATATGATTACTATAAATGAAGCTCTTGAGGAAAGTGAAGTTATAACTGCTAAGCTTATGTTTGATCATTGTAAATATGAATACGCAACAATAATAATTTCTGATTGTGATGCGTTTTTCAGGGTAATAACTATATAGCCATATATGCGAAATAATGAAGAAGTGATGCAGGAAATTTCTATGAACATATTGTTAAAAGTAACTCAAAAATCCTTAGCTTCTTGTTATCAAGTATTTGATGTCAGTGAATCAAATATGCGTGTTTCAAAATATTCAATGGCAGATCTTGTTCAAATATGCGGATCTAAAGCTGATAGTTATAAAGAGTTATTATCATTTTGTATATCTTATACTTCAATGACTGATCTTAAAAAAATCACATCGCATTTTGTCCTTAAAACCTCAGTTTTTCTTTTGTTTTCTGTTATTGCTCAAAAAGGTAAACTTAGTATTTATATTGGAAGAACTCGCAATTTTTGGATTATCAGCAATCCTTTAATTGAAAAAAAACTTTTTGAAAGTCTTGGAGAAGCTTTATCTTTTATAATAAAACAAGGATTTGTTTTGAAAATTGTTAACTATTTAAAAGCTGGTTATTCAAGTGAGAAAGAAATATGGAAGAAAAATGAACTTGAAGATTTGGATAAGTATATGCTAGAGGTGGAAGAAATTAAAGAAGTGAAAGAAGCTAATGTTAAGAGAAAAAATACCATTTTTAATCAAAAGAAATTGAAAAAGAGTGTGGAAAACTTTTTTGATAAAATGAATGAAAAATGTTGTTGTGAATTATGCGATAGTTTTGTTGATAGTGGAAATTCGTTTTCGAGATTCAAGAAATATATTTAGTTTAAGATTAGGTTATAGTTAGTTTAAGAAAATATTCAAAAAATGATGAAATCTTGTAAAGTTGTTGAAGATGATGACTTAAAAGTTTTTACAACAAATTCTATCATGAAAAATATAATTTCGAGTTATTTTTTAAAAATAAATCCTTTCATCCAACATCAAAAAAAGCATAAACTTCTTAAAAATTATATACAAATCTATTATTTCTTAGCAAAAAAAGCATTAAACGCTTCATGATTAAAAGGTCTCTTAGAAACACTACTATTCGGGGCAATACTTCTAAACCCACCTCTTGGCGTAGAGTATTTAAACTCATCTAATCCTGATAAACTTTGTGNTGTTATTAAAATTACCACAATATTTTTTTGTTTTCAGCAATCATCTTGAAAAACATATATACAAATCTATTATTTCTTAGCAAAAAATTTGCACAATCATCTTGAAAAGCATATATACAAATCTATTATTTCTTAGCAAAAAAAGCATTAAACGCTTCATGATTAAAAGGTCTCTTAGAAACACTACTATTCGGGACAATACTTCTAAATCCACCTCTTGGCGTAGAGTATTTAAACTCATCTAATCCTGATAAACTTTGTGTTGTATCTTTAATCTCATAAGGTGCTTGAGAACTTTTGATTTTCCTTTTAAGTTCTTCATTTTCTGCTAGCAAATTTTGATTTTTTGCTTCAAGTGCTTTATCAAGTTGCCTATGCTGATGAGATTTGATTTCTAAAGTGCTATAAAGCATCCCAAAAGTACTGTTGATAAGATTATTAACTTTTTCTAATAACCCTTCTTGCGCTTTTTTTAAAATATGTAAAAAGTCTAAAGACAAATATTTTAATTCATCAGAGTTTCCTTGAGTCAGATCAGTATAAGCTCCAGTTCCACCACAAGGACATATTTCTTTAACTTTGCTTTTACATTCTTCGCAATAAAAACATTTACAGTAACGAATGTACCTTGGTTTGTTTGATAAACACAGAGTACATACAATATCTAAATTCATTTATTAGTATACTTTAGCAGGTAATAATATTAAAATGGGCGCTGGCTGCTGTGGTACGAAAAATAAAATCCAAGCTGAAACTCCAGAGTACGCATGGGCAACTCTTCTCAAAACTTCAAAACTCGACTCACTAATCCAAAACAATCCAAGCAAAATCAAAGATCTTCTCTTTCAAGGAATCCCAAACTCACTTCGTTGGGAAGTATGGACCAAGCTCATAACAACCCAAGATCAATCAACAGAATATCAAACCTTAGTCCAAAATACAACAATGGATAGTCAGATCGATAAAGATCTTCATAGAACTTTTCCTAATAATGAATACCTTTCATCTCCTAATGGTCAATCAAGTTTAGGTAAACTACTTAACACCCTAGCAAGAAAATTTTCTAATCAAGGATATTGGCAAGGTATGAATTATATAACAGCAACATGTCTTATATTATCAATAGGAAATGAATCTGAGACATTTTATTTTGTAAGCAGCCTATATCAAACCTTTGGGGTAATTACTTTATATGAAGAAAAGTTTGAAAAAGTTAGGGCTTATTGTAGAAAATTCCATGAAACATTAGAAAAAATCGATAAAGATTATGAAAAACATATTAAAAATATTGGACTTGATGATAGTTTGTGGATTTTCAAATGGTTTATAACATTGTTTACATATTCTTATGAGTATAAAGATGTACTTAGGATATGGGATGGACTTTTGGCTAAAGATTTAAATTTTATGGTGAATATTGCTGTGAGTGCTGCATTAGGTTTGAAAGGGAAAATCAAAGAAATGACAATTGAGCAAGCTTTAGGATGTTTAGAAAAGTGCCAGGTGGATATTGAAAAAATACTTAATGATGCTAAGAATATTAGCATTGACTGGAATAATGATTCATAGATATTAAATTAATAGGGTTTATGTTAATTTTAAGAATAAAAACTTAGGATATAATTTAGCTTTTAACATAAAAAAAATAGCAAAAAAATCTATCTTAAAAATATTATTTCCATTATTACTACCCACTTCAATCATATAATTTAAAACTTTCTCTTAAAAAAAAAAAACCAATAAATAATCACCAAATACAAAATAAACAAAATAATTACCTAATTAAGTAGAGTCAATAGAGTTCTTCCAAAAGACAGCACCAAACACAAACTTGGCAAAAAAATTGATAACCGACACTACCAAAGCAATCTTATACCAAACCCCTCCTACAACCCAAGCCTAAATAACCCTTACATGAAAATAATTCCAAAACCAAAAAACATCATAAAACTGTGAAATTACAATCGCTGCAGTAACAATCCTAAAATTCAATGGAATATCTAATTGCTTCATATAAAAAATAAAACCTCCCAAAGCAACAGTAAGCTAAATATCCAATACATTCATAAAATCAGATCTAATAAACATAGCCAAAACACTAAATGTCAAAAACGCATATACGCTAATCAAAGTCATTTTTGGCCATCTCAAATTCCCTCCAAGTGTTCTTTCAAAAATCACATTCACTTTTTCTGACACATTTCTTTCAACCATTTCAATCTTTTGATTATTTTTTATCCATTCAGGTAATTGCGATGTTTTTATAGGAGATACCAGCTCTTTCATATAAGTTTCTAATCCTTCAAGTTCAGCTTTATCATCTTTTAAAGCAATTTCATATTCATTTATAAGTTTTTCTAAATACATTGGCAGATCATAAATCCATTGAAGCGATATTAATATTTTTCCTTGAGGTTTATCTGAGTTTTTACCTTTAAGTTCAAGTAAATCTTCATGTAATTCTTGATTTGCTAATGCTTGTAAAGGTATCGCTAATTCACCTAATGAATATGTTGGTTTTCCTCTTTCTGTATCCCATACTTCAATACTTATATTCCCTTTACCACTTGTTATTGGAAAAGTAAAGCTTTGATTCCATTCAGGATTTGTTGGATTAGGTACTGGAGTTGTGTCCATTGAATTCCCATCACATACAATCCTTACCATTGGTGCTTTATTTCCTGTAACACCTCCAGCTTTTAATCCTTCAGCTTTTTTCACGACTATAAACAAATTGTTTTCTACTATGTTTTGCATGTTTTTCGCTTTAGCTTCTACTAAGTTTCTTTGAGCGTTAGTATAATTATCGCTATTTTCAGCAATTCGTACTTTGATTTCATTGATTTGTTTTGTTATTATGTTCTCTGTTTTAGAAAACCCTTGTATAAATTCAGATAAGTTTATTACAGAAGTTTTATCACGGTCTATTGTTCTAAAGATTTCTCCTAGTAGTTCTTCATTAAATTCTTTACCTGATTTTTTGGATAAGTAGTTGTGGAACTCTTGGAAACTTAGCATTTTGTCTTTGTTGAAGTCAACTTCAGCGAAGATTTTTTCTAGGATTTCCAAGCGGTTTGACCCGGAGGTTTTTCCCTGATAGCCATTCATTTATTAAGAAGATGATTTAAATTTCTATTTATTTGAAGGATGAGTTGTTTTTTTATGATTTTAGATGGAGAGGAAGGGTTAAGTGGATGATGGGGAGAAATAGAGTTTTTTGTACATGTTTGGGTTTTTTTGATTATAATTTTTGTATGATTTTTTATATTTGTGTGGAAGAAATTAGGTTTTGGAGATGATATGAGGATTTATATGGTTAGGTAAAGTTGGATGATGGTTTAAGATTATATTTTGCTTGTGGGGAATAGGTTTTTAGGTTTTTGGATAAATAGAGATGGTTAAAGGGGNTTATATTTTGCTTGTGGGGAATAGGTTTTTAGGTTTTTGGATAAATAGAGATGGTTAAAGGGGTTGATGATTTCTAGGACGATTTATTTGGAAGGTAATAGTTATCAGTTAAAGGGATAATATAAGTATTTAAAATATGAAAGATTTGTATAATATAAATTTGAAATACCTTATATAAGATACTCAAATATATTGTAAAAAAATTGTGAATAGAACTTTTGAGACTTATAATAATTCATTTTATGTTTATCTATTATATAAGGAATTTAAGATTATTTAAAAACTTAATTTTATATCCAATTTTCTATGATTTACAAAAAATATCATTATTATAGCATGACTCAGCTTCAAATATCATCATAAACAACACACAATCCTTCAACTTCACACAAATTATTCATAATATATCTTTTATAATCACTTTCTATATTTATTATCTTATCAAATCTTTATAAAAACCAAAACCAAATCTCTTTACATAAAAATGAGAAGGAAAATCATTCACAAAACTGTTAAAAACTCCTTAAGCTACGATTTTTCCAATACAGACTGGAAAAATGATCTTAAAATCCCTAACTTTCCACAAGCTTGGAAAATCCGTCCTCAATCCTCATGTTTCAACTCATGTAAAAACACAGGAAATCCAACTGATTCGCCAAACAGTTTATATGAAAACCAAACCAAGTCATTTTTTAATTCCCCACGAAGGATGTCGCTAACATTTGCTGACAAATCTCAAGCAATAAAAGAAATCAAAGGCGATAAAGTTAAAAACTTTCAAAATTACGAAAAAAAGCGTATAAAATCTACTCAAGCATCAGGAAATGTTCAAGAAAAACTGATATCTGTTAATAGCAAACCAGTTAAAAACTTGAATTTACTTGTTAAAGGTAGGCCATTGACTGCTAATCCAGGATCAAAAGATCATACCTTGAAGGATCAACTACGAAGTGTTAATAGGAAAAAAGAAAGTTTGTGTTCATATGGAGAATCAGATTTTATGACCCCAGTCGATCCTAAATTTTACGATGAAGAGTACACGAATTTAGATGAATACACGCAAATGCTTTTGAATCAACCTGTACAACCAGTTAATCAAACAAGTCCAGAGTATAGTGTTTTGATGGAAAAAAAATATGAAGAAGGATCAGAAAGGCCTAAACCGATAATAACTTCTGCACCTTTTAAGAAAACTTCAGAAACTACAGTGGTTAATAACATCGGGCTGATTGTAACAATGCGGCTTGGGGATATGATAACAACCCCGTTTAAACTAAAAAGTAAAGGCAAACTGCTAAAAGGCAGGTGGAGTAAATCTGGGGTGTCTCGTCCTATAAAGACTGTACAAAATATTAAAATCTCTTAATTCTACTCCTAATGGATAGTAAATTTCAAGTAAATTACTCAGATTTGATTACTAAAATAATACCCAACACTTATTTTATATATAAAACCTAATTAACAAGGGCTAGACAATAGTCAAGCGATAATTCCTAACTAATACTAGTATATAAAACCTACTCAAAATTATCCCATAATCCTTTATTATCCCAAAAAAAATTATCACAGAAAAATCGCATAAAATCCTAAATTCCCAACATTTCCTTATAATTTTTTTTTCAACTATCCAAAGCACATCCCTTCAACCATTAAAAAAAACATATACTTCAAAAAAATTCCAGTCCTTTCATCAAAAACTATCGAATTGTAATACTTTCATCTTAAGTTTTCATATTATCAAAAAATAATTCTCTAACTTTAATTATTATAAACAGCGATCTTCATTTTCTTGACAGGAATACAACATATTGGGCATTTTGGTTTACTCATACATTCATTACATATTAAATGTCCACAAGTCAATACAGCAGTAGCCATTTTTTGTTCATGAACACATACAAATTTCTTAAGTTTCTCATACCTTTTTTTAGTATTTTCAAGTAAACTTGACAACATAGCATGTCTTTCAATAAGACTTTCTAACTCTTTTCTCTGTTCTTCTAATGATAAAGTTGATTCAGGATGTATATATGGACATCTTTCTCCTAAATCACATGGGTTTAATATGCATAATTCAGTTTTGTATTTATCTGGATGATATTGAATTTCTATTATACTATGAGAATATTTACATGAATCTCCTTCTGGACATAGTTTTAATTCAAAAATGTCTAGGCTTTTGTTGTAAATATTCGGACATGGTTCGTAAAGATATGGAGTTTTTCTACGTTTGTCTTGATCATTGTGGTAGAAAGTACAAGATTTTTCGTCGTGGGAATATTTTTTACTACAGTATCGAGTTTTGAAAGTTTCTATATCGAAATTTTCTCCTTTTATAGGTTTTGTATAAACTTTGATATGATTTTTTGACACTGATTTGTAGGTGCTGTAGTTTTCGAGGTTTATTCTGTTAGCTTCGATTTGAGCGACGAGATTGCTTTCGTATGTCACTTCGATTGTTTCGTCGATGTTAGGTTTTGACCCTATGCGTTGGTCACCATGAGCCATTGGGCAATTTGGTCCATACTCAATACACTCTCCTGCTACTGTCTTATACGCACATACCTGTGTTTTATATATCATCGGGTGATACTTTAATTCCTCAAAGTTATGCGAATACATGCACTTAGAAACAAACTCGCACTTTTCCCCAGCCAAGCACATCTGTGGAAAATAATTCCATGCACCATTCTTAAGCCTATATGGTCTCCTTCTAACATTCTGATCTCTATGCGCATCCAAGCAATTAAATTCACATCTTAACTCGCATTTATTCGTCAAATACTCCAGCATATATTTCGCATGTTCAGATTTTTCATTATCAAACTCTGATGTCATATCTTGAAATTCACGTTGATTTGACATAGGAATCTCATCATCACTTCCTACAATTTGTGCTGGCTTTTCTCTATTCACATTAAATTCCCTTCTTTTTAAACTCATTTTTATATTCTTATTATTGTTTAGGGATTTCTTTTATAATGTTGTATTTTTTTTTTTGAGTTTATTTTATGAGATGATTATATTTATGTATTTTGGGTAGAATATTGGTATTTAAGTTTACTAATAAGAAAAAAAGGGGTAAAACATTTTTTAATATAGGAAGATTTATCTCAACTTATCTCAACCCTTATCAT
>MPUH01001695.1:0-10292 GCA_001970955.1 Stentor coeruleus | reverse complement strand
ATTCATTGCTAAATAAAATATTCATTGCTATATAAGATTTATATATTGTGCAGGATAATGCATTTTAAAATTAAAGATAGATTTTTTTATCAAAGGAAAATGCAGTTTTTTTTAGTTTATAAGTAACTTTTGTTATTACAAATAAATAAGTATTAATTCTAAACTTAAAGCCTTCCCTTCTTGCATGACTAAAATTTGAAAAAAAATATTAGTCACATTAATAATTTCCAAATTAAAATATACTACCCAACTTAACAAAGCAAAACAATAATTTATTATAAAAGCTCATTATGAGATTTGTCATGTTTTACATGCAAAATGATAATTTAAAATAAAATCACTTATTAATTCGCATAATCTTTAATATGACTACTTCATCATTTCATACTTGTAATCTCATAAATTTTTTGAAAAAATGTAAAATGCATCAAAGAAGTAATTTGAACTTTGCATCTTATTTTCTTTTATAAGCTTGAAGGAGACTTTTTTCTTAGCATTAATTTTTTCCCTCTTATTTGATGCAATGATTTTTTTCCTTTACTTTTTACATATATCATAAAACTATCCAAACAAAATTTTAAATATAACAACACTAAGTATTATATTTTTCTTAGCAACTAATCTGGTAAAGTATTCCGGTCCAGTACAAAATTACAAGTAAGTTCTATGCTGTGAAAGAAATTAAGAAAGCATCGCTATAGTAAAGATGCCAGCTTCATCTATAATGAATAAGCAATGCCTTCTAGGAATGATGGACCAATCATTTTTGATTAATTTGCACTATTCATTTCATGACAGAAATAATCTTTATTAGTATTAGATTTAATGATTGATGATGATTTGAGGTATTATTTTAATCTCATAATCAAACATTATCTGAGTCTTAATTTAAATTTCTTGTAGCTTGTCTTATTACGGGCTTAGAATACTTTCATAATTTGAGGATAATGCATAGAAATTTGAAACCTCAAATGGCTTCATATTACTGACTTTGGCACAGCCTTTCCCTCACAAGGAAGCAATTTGTTGGCTTTAAGTGGAACTCCAGGCTAATATCTCCAGAGTAAATGTGTAATCAAGACTACACAATTGCTTCTAGTTTTTTGACCTTGGAGTTATAATGTATGAATTACAAGGCCTTGCATGGGAAATACCATAATGGTATTGAAATGAGATATTAGCAAAACAAGTTAAATTAACAAAAAATGAGCAGCCTTTATGGAAATGTAAGGACTAGATTTTGTTAGTAAACTAATAAAGCGTAGGCCTGAACATAGACTTGGATTCCATAGAGCTCAAGAGCTCAAATTTTATTCGAAGGATAGGATTGGGAAATACTTGAAGCATTTGCATTAGAATCCTCATTTAAGCCTCCTAAGCGATGGCTTTGATAAAAGACAGACTAACTCTGAGAGGGTATATACTAAACTGAAAGTTTCAGTTGCCACAAGCTAAAATCTTTTTACTAAGTATGCGTATGATTCAAAATCAATAATAAAAAAGATTTTACAAGAATAGACATAAACTATAATTAACTAAGATACTTTAAAAAAGGATCAAGCGAATAAAATTTAAATTTCTATATAAAATTAAGTTTGATATAGTTTTAACAGAGATTTTCTTATAAAGAAAGTTTTAGCTAGAAATGACTAGATTTTTATAATAAAAATCTAAGAGCTTTCATGCGATTACTAAACTGTTTGCTAGACTAAGCATTTTTATATCAAAAAAACTCCATTTATAAACTAATCTGTTCTGATGGGTAAGCAAAAGCAGAAAACTAAGCAGGAAAAATACGCGAACATACGTATGGACAGTATGATGACGCAGCATAAGTTTAAAGTTGATCAGATACTTCAGCGAATCATAATGAATGCATCTTACGTGGAATCGCAGTACATACGTTTTGATTGCCGAAAAGATCATAAAAGGAAAATATTCCATCATTACACTGAAATCTGGTTGAAGTGGCTAGACTTTGACATAGAAAAGTATGAAAAAGATGCATTTGCGGGGATTGAAGCTGTCAAACTTAATGATTATGAACAGCTCTGGAAAGCTCCATCTCAAGACATCTTCTGGAAAGCAATAAACTTCTATAAGAACTGCTCAGAACTTAAATGGACTATGAGATTCACACTCAAAGCTAAGAAGAAAATGCTCATGTTCAACTATGGGGTAAGAGAATATATATTAACTCAGATGATTGAGTTTTCATTAGGCTATATTGTCCCAGGAAAAAACTGTAAAGTTGTTGAAGAAGGTCCTTGTGCCAACATGATTTTCTTCAGTACTGGACTTAAAGGCACAGAAAGCAACTTATTATTTGCGTTCATTCTAGACCGTATCCCAATAATCCGCAACTATAAGCTTGTGCAATTCAGATTTAGTCACTACATCAAAGTGATTGATTTTGTTAAAAGAGAAAAGGATATAAAAAACTCAATTGAAGCCTTCAAAAACTCATTAAAAAACGATCCAGATCATTGGATTGAACCTTCATTAGATTATTATGGGCATTTCATATACCCATCTTTCGCTACTTCTGTCGTCAGGTTTAATGAAATTTATGTCTATCCAAAAGAAATAAGTCGCATCTATTTAACCAATAGAGAAACAGAACTTTATGGTTTTAATTCAGACAAAATGAGGTGGCTAGCAAAATGTGACATCCTAAGCCAAGATCTTAAAGTTGAAGTTGACCCCTATCAAATATCTCTTATAAACAAGCTCGGCAACTCAGCAAGTTGTACTGAGTTCATAAGTTTTCTTAAAAAAATTCCTGATTTCCGCATAAAGCTCACTGAAGAACAAGAAAAACTCATTGGCTCACCGGGGAATGTCCTTGCTATTGGCCGATCAGGGACCGGCAAAACCACATGCTCGATCTTACGTTTACTTTCAACTGAAATCCTTTTTAGATATGCATTAAGAGACCGGAGTAAGCGTTTTTCACCAGAGGAGCTTGACAGATCAACTCTTTTGCATACAATATTTGTTACAGCAAGTCCAGTGCTGACTAATGAGGTTAAAAGATATTATGAGCGTATTAGTGGGCATATTAAAGATAAACTTAAAGCTAGAGATGAGAAAATTAAGGCAAAAGAGCAAGAAGTTGAGGTAATTGACTTGGAAATGAAAGAACAAAGCCTTGAATGCAGTGAAAGTGAAGAAGAAGATGAGGGAAAAGATATAAATTCAATGGAGTTTCTTAGAGATGAAGACTTCCCGCTTTTTGTCACGGTTAGGAAGATCATTTTTATGGTTGATGCATCTATGAAAAGACCTTTTTTTGCTAGGAATAGAGAAGGTAAACTTATTGGCCTTAATAGTAAATTTACTTGGCATAATGAACAGAAAGGTGCATTGATGATAAATAAGCAGTTTAAAGCTCAAAGAATGACTGAAGACATCGGCAAAATTGAGGTTGAAAACTCAGAATCTGATTCAGATGAAGAAATCGAAATACAAGATAAAAGTCCTTTTGATAAATCCCACAAGAATAAGAAACTTGCTATGCACAATTTTTATAAAAAATCGTATAGGCATTTAAGCTATGAAGTCGACTATAGCATATTTGCTAATAAATTTTTCCCTCGTATTCAAGGCCATTCAAGGTTTTCTCCTTTATTACTATGGACTGAAATAAGTGCTTATATTAAAGGGTCAGCTCAATCATATAAATACCCAGGGTATTATTTGCCTAGAGCTGTTTATATGTCTATGGGGAGAAAAGTGTCTATGCTAAGCGAAGCTGATAAAAGTGACATTTGGGACTTGTTTATAGTGTATGAAAGGTGGAAAGTTCGTGAAGATGCTTATGACATGCAGGATGTTATCAATTATTTACTGAATCAAGTTAGCTTTTATGGGTATAATGGAGTCCCTGTGCATTATATGATGGTAGATGAAGTTCAAGATTTGACTCCAGCAACACTTTACTTATTACTCCACCTCACAAAGCAGAAACTATTTTTCTCAGGAGATACAGCACAGACCATTGCCAAAGGTGTCGGCTTCAGGTTCTGCGATTTGAAGTCTTTATTTTCTGAAAGCAGACTTGATACTCCTAAAGTTTGCCAATTAACTATGAATTTCAGGACCCACAATCAAATACTTGGGCTTGCTAACTCAATTGTCGCTTTATTAGAAACGCTTTTCCCTTTGACTATTGATAAAATGGCTAAAGAAATCAGTCCTATTAATGGGCCAATGCCTATAATCATGTCAACCAACAACATCGAGCAACTACTTTTTATCATGTTTGGAAACCATTCTCAAGTCCAAACAAAGCAGCCAGAGTTTGGGTGTAACCAAGTTATTATTGTTAGAAACCAAGAAAGTAAGGAAAAAATCCCATCAATGATGCGTCACGCTTTGTGTCTTACTGTATTTGAAGCCAAAGGTCTTGAGTTTGATGATGTCATTTTATATAACTTTTTCGCAGAAACTGAAGCTGAAACTCATATGTGGGCTGTTTTGAGGTCTATAAATAAAATGAATTATGACAATCCTAATAAGCCTGAGAACTTTGAGGATCTTGAAAATAATTTGCCTAAACTATCAGCGAGGATTTCTCCTAACGACCCAAATTATTCCATGCTGTGTACTGAACTAAAGCATTTATATGTAGCAGTTACTAGGCCTAAAAAAAGGTTGCTCATATTCGATGATGATTTAGAGATTAGGAAAAATGCTGAAGTGTATTTTTCGTTTATGAATGTGGTACAGTATGCTTGTGTTAGAGGAGGGGAAGTTTTTGTTTCTAGCAGTGCTAAAAGTAAACTTGCAAATTGGCAGCCTTGGGAAGCTTTTCAAGGTAGTTTTGCTATGAAGACTAGTGGAGAAGAATGGAAAGCTCAAGGAATTAGGATGTTTGCTCATAAATATTATGAACAAGCTGAGAAATGCTTTGAAATCGCTGGGGAAGTATCTCTAGCTTTAAGAGCCAAAGGATATACTCTAGCAAATAATGCTGGAAATATTTTAATGGAAATTGAAAACAAGATCTCTCAAGCCCAAACTGAAGGTAAAAGGCATAGTGGCAATGAGAAAAAGGAAATCAAACTCCGAAGAGCCCTAGCAAAAAGAATGTTTATAGAAGCAGCAGAAGCTTTTATTAAAGTTTCAGCGAACATAAGTGAAGATGAAGCTATAAAAGTCAAAAAAGAAGCTGCACGATGTTATTCATCTGGAAATGCTCATGACAAAGCAGCAAAACTTTTCAAAGAATTGAATTTATATGGTCAAGCAGCAGAAGCAGAAATTGCATGTGGGAATTTCGAAGATGCAGGGGATATGTTTATCCAGAAAGATGAGTATAACAGAGCCATTGAAGCATACAAGCTTGGTAGGAATTGGGAAAAACTTGTCAAAACCATCTATAATTTCAAAGATAAAATGAGTATAGAAGAACGTCAGAGGTATATACAAAAATATATTCCAGCAGCTCTTGAAGACCTAACGCCTAAGCTCATCCCCCAGACAGAGCAGGATACCCAATATATTAAACAAATAGTATCAGAGGTAAAAAATGTGATCGCAGAAGATAGTGATGAATCTGGCTCAGAAAATGAAGAGCAAGCTGATGTCCCTTTAGAGCCAATAGAAAACCCTAATAAAGAAGTTGAGTCCAACAAAGAAATCTTTAAGCCAGTTGAAGAAATTATAGAAATGCCTAAAGAAAACATAGAAAATGATTTAAAGGTTTCAGAAACTTCAGTTGAGCAGATAATAGCCTCAGAAGACTCAAAAAATCAAACTTTTGACTTGATCCAAGACAGCCAAGAAAAGTCTGAGTCTTTTGTCTTACTAAGCAAAGATTCAAGCTTCGCTTTACTTTCTGAAGGAATTGAAGATATCGACCCCGCTGATGAATGGCTTCAAATCGAAACTGGCTCAGTAGTAGAAAGCTTGAGTTCAGTAATAAACCCAGATGGTACTATAGCTTCAGATTTCTCAATGCTAGATTCTGGTCAAGGTTACCATAATGGTAAAATCATCAAAACCCGTGGGGACATTTTTATTGAAGACTCAACAATGAGGAAAATCATAGAATATATCAGTATGTTTTCTGAAGAAGTCACTGAATACCTTAAATCCTTAAGATCATCATCAAGCTTAGTCAGTTCACAAATTATCAAAGAGGACTGGGAATTAGTTTCACTTGTAGACTTAGATGATTTATCTTCAAATATGCTTGGATTGATCCTTGACACTTTAGAAGAATATGGAATGTATAGACTTTGCCTTATTGTTTGCAATAGGTATAATCTTATTGAGAGAGCTGGAAGGTTTATAGTATCACTAGCATTTAAATACTCAAATTTGTCTATGGTAACATACCCAAGCTATAAAGCCTATCCTAAAGAACAGATACAAAGGGCAGCTATAGCGTTTACAGCACTACACAATGTTTTTGAGATGATTAACCCAAATTATTTAGATGCGAAAAAAGAGAACAGCTGCTTAGGATTAGAAGCTTTTCAAGGCATGCTTCTTTTGGGGTACTGGAAAAAAATTATTTATTTGATGGACGTAGAAAATGCTCTAGCTGTTGCGTGGACCTTTGGAGACTTTAGAATTTATAAGAATCTGTATGTTGGAAATCCAGAAGGACAAGATATTGGGTTTGATTGGATTCCTGAAGAGATTAAAGGGGAAAAAGACTTTAATGCATATTTGATAGCTTTAGACTGGTACACTTTAGCAATGGGAAAAATTAAGCCTGACACTCAAGCTATGCTAATAGATAAAGTCCCACAATGTTTCGCTTTAAGTCAATTGATTTTACAATGTTTAAAAAATGAAAAAGAATTTACAGACAGTATAAGTAAAGGTTTTGATATAGTAAAAAGCTATTTCAGTACTGAAAAGGAATTAGGGGATAAAGAAATGCTTGAGCTTTTTGATGCTGTAAACTTTTATTCAATAATTTTATTGAATTTAACTCATAAAAGTGTCAGTAATAGTTTAGTATTGCTGTCCCAAAAAGACTTTGAATCGCTGCTTTTTGTTTTTAAATACATTATCGGATATTTGCGTAATGGGCAGACCCAAGGATGCAGATCTTTGTTTTTACGCCATGTGATATTATCATCAGCAGGTGTTAGAACTATCTTACCTTCATCAGTAACCTCAGTTTATCCTTTATATTCTCACTCTTGCATACTACAAAGCAGCATCCTCCTCAATTTACTATCATCTTCTTCTCCATGGGCAATAGACCTTGAATGCCAGATTTTCATGGTAAGCAATAACGAAATTACTCAAGCATTTGTCAAGTATATAATCCCACATCTCACTTATATAGTCAAAGATCGTTGTAATGAATCAGTTGATATTTCAGCTAAAGTTAATAGCATAGGCGAGCTATGGATGATTGAATTTATCTCAAACATAAACCCTTATAAACTCTCATCTTATGACTATTTGTCGAAAATCAATCCACAAGACTATCAGTATTATCTACATCTTAAAGATCAATTAAAAAATCTTAAAGCTGAGGATATGGGAGATATATATTATGCAATGTTTATGCATCAAAAGAATGAAAATAAAATCAAAAAGATTCAAAAAGAAATAAATCAAATCGAAAAACAAATGTCCAGGGCACAACCTGGGAGAAGAGTTAAATATATGCATGATATATTAAATTTAACCAAATATGTGGGCGATGAAGAGTTTAAGATTACATCAATAGCAAAGCATGCTCTTTTGACCCATGCACAAATTATGATGCAGAGTAGCGAGCAAGATATTCCCGAAACAAGAATAAATCATATATGGATGGCATATGAGATGTGCCGTATTTCAGGAAATTTGTTAGTGTTTTTAGAGATGCTAAGGGGTAGGCATAGGCAGATATTTTCATCAGGGAAAAAAGTTTCTAAGCTTTCTGTGGCATATTATTATTCAGTTGGATTTGTCGATATGTCAGTGTTTTATAATCATGGATGCTTTTCTGATGTTACTGGGACATTGCTTGACATTTTAGATGTTTTAGAGTTTTCAGATGAGCTTAGAATATTTTTACTACAAAAAGCAGTAGTCTACTGGGCGTTTTCTTACTCAGATACTGTTGTTATTCCTCCAACTCTTGAACAGTTTTTACCTTTGAAAAACCAGAAAATCACTAAAAATACTGGGGAAAGAAAAAATGCTTTGCTGGAGTTCACAACTAAGATTATGATTGAAATTGGAGTTAAATCTATTGCGGATGCTTTGAAAATAAAATTCATAGAAAAAATTTGTGATTGTTTGAGTGTTATTGTCAATACCGCGAAGATGGATAATGATTCTTGGAATATTATAAAGAAATTCAAGTCTAAATCTGGATATAGTGTATGCAAAAGTTTGATGCCTTATCATAAGCTTTTTAAGATATTGGATGATAGTTATGAAAAAAATGTTGTTGAAAAAAAATGTACAGGGACAACAATAGAAGTTATTCATGGGAACTATCCGCAAAGAGAACTTGATAAGGAATGGTGCAATGAAGTTAAAAGTATTGCTTTGCATCAAAAGGCAGCCAATATCTTGAAGAAAAAAATCGTAAATAAAAAATTGAGTAGTCAAAGTGGCCTCCTTGAGCATGCTTATAAAATTCATACGTTGAAAATTTTGACTAATGACCAATCAAAACTTTTAGAAGTGACTCATAAATATTTGAAGGATCTTTTCCAGTCTTTATACAGAATTATATTATTGAAAAGTTTAGATATGCACTTTTTATTGGATCAAATCTATGTTGTAAGTTCAAGTTTGAATGATATTGACCAAGGTGATGCTAAAGAAAAGTTAATTGATATGGAGGCTGCGATTAATAGGTTTGAAAGCTGGAAGATTATGGTTAGGCCTAGTGGGACAGAAGGTCAAGCTAAAGTTAAGAGGAAATGGAATGTAAATTGGAGAAAGAAAGCTAAGGAAATTAAAAGAAGATAATTAGATTTAAAATAGGAATTATGGTTGTATTTGATGAGAAGTTTTAGGACTTATTATTATTTTTAAATTAATGAGAATTCATAGGTAAGAAATGCTTTAAATATTTAACTTATTTGAAAGCTAATATAGAACAAAGTATTCAAATTGAAGCATAACGATGCTCGCAAATAACATAAAGATATTTTAGATATTAAAGAAAAGCTGAAAATTAAAAAAATTTGCTAATTAAAAGAATAAGTTTAGTTTAATAATCACAAGCAATAATTAAGCACAACTAATTTTTAAAAAAATGATTATTAATTTTATGACATCTTATTTTGGCAAAATCCAAAATTAAATGAAAACTAATGCAGAGTGGAAATTATTACCTGATACTACAATTAGATTGTATCATGCTATTTTAACACTGTTTGCAAGGAAAATATGGCTAGAAGTAATCTTTTGCTATTTTTGAGTAGATTTCTATTTTGCATTATTATAATTAGATTTGTCACCAAAAGCTGATTTAGGGTTATCATCATAATACTGTTTTCTTTTTATGGAGCTTTCAAACAGTAGTCATATTCATAATAGTTATCATGCTTCTTATAATTCATCATGCATGGCCCAAAATAATTATATATTGGATACTTTGTTTAATAAATTTAAGGATAATTAATACTTACTAATTTTTAGGGATTACAATAATTATGTCTATTTATTTTTTTATCTATTAGTGAAGTTATTGTTATATGTGCTTTAAATAATTTAATATTGGTATTATTTTAAAAGCATTTCTCTGTTTTAGTTGTAGTTTTGTCTATTTTTTTTTTAAATTGCAGCGCACTTGTTTTAAAAGAATTTTTTAGGGGCAATATCTGAACTCTTTTATAGATGCTATTATGAATATTTTTTCTCTGTTGAAAAAAATTGAAGCATTTACATTAAAATTGATGAAATCTGAGATATAGTTTAATATCGGATAAATGACTGAATATATTCTTTTTTTGAACTAAATATATTATTAATTAAAACTTGCTTAAATACTTAGCATAAGCTTTTAGTGCTTATTGGCTTAAAAGAAATTATTAGATTAAAATCATTCTCAAATATAAAATCATTAATATATCAAAATAAATTCATTTATGCAATAGCGAATTGCTGTTAAAAATATTTATTAGCATCAGGGTTTCCTTACTTTTATAAATTTAAAATCATAAAGTTTACTGAAAAAGTTGCATAGAAATGCTGGTTTTCTTAAGCACACTTGATATATAATAAATTAAAAAAATTATCATTTTTTAAGGCATAAATTGGCTAAATAATTGTATTTCTGTGCTTAATAATAAAATCTATTCACTACAGTAAAA
>MPUH01001694.1:0-10295 GCA_001970955.1 Stentor coeruleus | reverse complement strand
CCTTGTGATGGTTAAGCATATGGTATCCACAGAATCTTAGCTTTTCTTGACAGGAGCACTCACTCTCTGCCCACAGCATACAGTCCGAACTTCCACAAGTGAAGGACATATTTATATTTGTGGACATTAATTTAACCTAATTCTACCCTTAGCCTAGTTAAATGGGGTTTCTATATAATCTAGGGCAAATTTGTAGAGTCAAATATATAGCTAGAATTTAGCTTAAAATAACTCTGCTTCAAGAAAAGTAAAAAAAAATTATGCATTTGGAAAACCGAAGCTAAAGAAGGCTCAAGCTACTATAAGCATAAGCTTAGAATTTTATTCATTCTAAACTGTCATTTTATATGTCAAATCAGTAGTATCATGAATACATCAATCATCCATAAAAGTTAGACTTTGTATACCTACATTAAGGATATAAAAGATAAATATTATAATAAATTATTTAAGATTTATCTATAAAACTTTATCATCACTTTATTCTTACTTTCAAATCTCAATCAAAATAACTACTCAAATTTACTAAACCTAAAATTTATATTCTCGGCATATCTTCTACAATCCTAATCAAAAAGCACCTTTCTATATAATCCATTCTCTAATATCCTATCATTATACCGATTACTAAAGTTTATCTTATCATTTGATGACAAAATATCATAGTAGATGCAGGCTAGGCTTAAGATTTTAATAATTATGTAATCCAAGCTTTGAAAATACTTAACCTAGCTGAATTTGACATTTTTTATATGGATTCATAGGCTTGAAAATTAAAAGCTATCTACAGATGATAGGAGAAATGAATCAAAACTAGTGAAGGAAAAAATTAATGAGTTTATTAAGGATAAGAAAATTATTCCTAGTTGTAAATACTATGGTTCTGGACAAAGAAAATTATAAAAATTAATATATATGATGATATTACTGAGATGATAAGTATTAGGTTTGATGAACTTAAATGAGAAATTACGGTGGACTTCATCAAGAAATATAGCTAAAATAAGAAGAAGGAATAGTTTTCTTATAAAAGCAATGTAAAATACAATTATAAGACTTAATAGGAGGGTTTTCAAATATATAATATGGATAACATCGCTCTTCGGAATTGTTCAGATTACCTCAGCAAAGCTCTAACATCTAAGTTTGCCTCGCTGAATTCCCCAGAAATCCATAAGCTCCTAACAATCTACTCAAATCTTCTTGACCATTACGATTTCAAAGTTCAAATTAAAGCTAAACCTCTTGGCTGTCCCTGCTTACATTGTGGGATTTATATAAACAGTAAAGATCTTTCACAGTCAATAAACCTTCAATGTGCTGAAAAACATTATTTTTGTGGTAAAGATTGTATAAAAAGACATGCATTAATGTCAACAAATAACACATTACTTGATTTGCATTACGTAAGATGCCCAGGATGTTTCATCCCAATATCTATAAAAATCATAGAAAAAGCTTTTGATGGCAGACTAGAAAGTTTACAACAAGATGCATGTGATCGTGCGCTCAAATCTTTACTTGATGAAGATTCAAAAGCTAAAATGCTCCAGTCTAAATTTTCATGCGAGATATGTTTAATGGATTACAATGTAGAACAAGGGATAACTTTAAATTGTGATCATAGATTTTGTGAAGAATGTTTACGTCAGCATATATCTATGCTTATTGATACTGCACAAGTTACTGATGATGTGCTAAAATGCCCAAAATGTCCTGAACCCATAACCGTTTATGAAATCGAAGACGTAGCAGGGCCTGAACTTTTCAAAAAATACGAGAAATTCCGCCTTAGATCCATGAAAATAGAAGAACTCGACGATAATGAAGTCCTTTTCCACTGTCCTGGCAACGATTGCGAATATATCTGTATAGTAGAAAAAGGTGAAAATGAATTCGAATGCCCAAAATGTAAACACAAATGCTGCCCATTATGTAAAGAAGATTCACATAAAGGTTCTAGTTGTGATGAATATAAACAATGGAAAAAAGAAAACTCTGAAGTTGACAAGCTTTTTGATCAGCTTCTAGAAAAAGAAGGACTTTTAAGATGTCCAGAATGTGAAGCTGTAGTTCAAAGAATATCAGGATGTCAATATATGGTTTGTAGTTCTAGTGAATGTAGAGGAAAAACTTTTTTTTGTTATGAATGTGGAATTAAATTAAAAGGTGATCATGCACCTCATGAATGTAAGCCAAGATGGAAAGATCAGAATCAAGCTCAAGTAGGTGGAGGGCTTTTTGGTGGATTAGGTGGAGGGTTTGCATTTGGTGCTCCTCCTATTCCGATAATGGCTCCAGTACCAAGAAGGGCAAGAAGAAGGCCAAGACGAAGAAGATAAGATATTATATGCTGTTTTTCAATTATTATATGCATTAATTGATGATAAACTACTAGACTTATCATGCTATTCATTTTCTAAGGTTTTATTAAGATGTTATGTATTTAAATTACCCCTACCGTTAAGGTATTTTATATTCATTTTCTAAGGTTTTATTAAGATGTTATGTATTTAAATTACCCCTACCGTTAAGGTATTTTATAAATGGATTCGAACTATTTCCAACGTTCAGACTATCTGAATTCTAGGGTGAAATACATGCTCATAGACTCATTTGTTAAGAGAGATGGCTTGGACTTGAGCTTTTCTAACTCAAGCTGCAAATGTGAGGAAACTTCATTTGAAAAACCCTCCCTGGTCGACCTAAACTCAAGCGAAATCCTATCTTCTGTCCCTCCCTTAATAAAATCCGAAGACCCAACACGACCAAACTCTTCCTGCAGTCAAAAATCCTCAACATTCCAAACCTCTAAATGTCACGACCCTAGTCTTTCTGACACTTACCACATGGCTATAACGAACTTATCCTCAAAAACCTTAAAATCCTTAGAAAAATATCCAAACAACGACAATCTCGAATGTCTTCTTTATAGTTTCTTAATCTTATACACAAGTATTAAAGGTAATTCTGATATGCTTAAAGGTATAGTCCTTATGAGATCTAAAGCTTATGTTATTTTCAAGAATTTCTTAACTGCTCCAGATAAACTCATAAAGAATATAAAACTTATACCAAGAATTATAAGACAAAAAAGACTAGGTTTAAGTGATTTGAAGAAATCTTTGGCTTGGTTTAATATGGTTTCTTCAGAAAACCTTGGAGCTTTTATATATGTTTATGATTTTATTAAAGAAACTTTAGCTTATTCAAGGAAGTTTTATTGTGTATCTTTAGTATTTAATGAGTATAAATTACCTTTGGGGAATAAAGATAATAAACTTTTGAACTGTGTGGAAAAAAATCATTTGTATTCGAAAAACTTAGGGAAAATGAATGAAGTGGTTGGAAGGCTTAATGAAAGTATTGAAGAAGTTAATGAAAACACTTTAAGACCTCCACAAAGTGCAAAGAGACCTTTGAAAAACCCGAAATTGTGTATGTTTACAAATAAACTTAAAGAAAAAAACACGGTATTTTTGATGAGTTCGAGGATTGTTCAGAAGAATAAAGAAGGGTTTGCTAAATTCTGGGTTAAAAATGAGGGGAAGTATAAAAATGTGACAGAAAATAAGATTAAACAAGTATTGGATGTGTTTCAAGACTTTCAAGCTTGGGCTGGATATGAGATTACTGGAGAAGGAGCTAAAATTGTCCAACAGGACATAGCAGCTAAATTGGCTGAATAAGTATATTTAAGCGTTGATTAATACTTTTATATATAAATATTTTTTTTATGATTTGTATTCTGGATTTATGAGAAAAATTATTTTTGTATTAAAGATTGAATGGTTTTATGATAAAAAAAACAGGTTTTGTACTAAAATTAATCATAAATCTTATATTAAAAAAAATTATTTTGCAGAAAGAGAACTGTCTGGAGTCTCAAAAGCTTTCCCGTAGATTTTAAAAAGTTCTTTTTTTGATATCATTGGAGAAAACCTTCTTGTAATAGTTTTTTTCTCTTTTGTAGTATACAGAATAGAGTCTATGATTTTACTAGACTCAATTTTGCTGAAATATTCATCTTGTAAAGATAAAAACGAATCATCAGCAGACTCAATTTTATCTCCACTTCTTTTACTGTAATAAAAACATTTAAAAGCTTTATCAAATTCTAGTTTGTCTTTGTCTTCAGTACGTTTTAAGCTTTTCGCCCTGTCGAAATCTGATTTTAGTCTTGAACCATCTTTTAAAAAGGGATTTTTTTTCTCTTGTTGACGCTTTTTTTTAATGATTTCGTTTTTTTTTAAGAGTTGTTCTTGTTGTTTTATTTTGAATTCTTGGATGATCTTCAACTCTTCAGCTTTTTTTAGTTTTATTAGAAGAGCGTGACGTTTTTCATCTATAAGTTTATCTTCTATTGTTCGACTGAATTTGTTTTGTTTTTTGAAGTTGCTGATTTTGTCTTTACGTATTTCTTCATAACGCTTTTTTATGTATTCATCAGCTTTTTGCTTTTTTTCATTAAGTTCCTGTTTGTGGAGTTCAACTTGTTTTTTCCTCTCAACATCTTCTTCTTCTTTTTTAATTTTATTCCTCTCAAGTCTCATTTTAATCTCATCCCTCCTAGCCATATTCGTTTCCTCTAACTGTTTTTTCATCTCAACAAGAAACTGATTTTCCAACCTATCAGGAAACACATGTTGTCCATTTAAAGCTTTCCCAACTAACTCAGTTAATTTTTCCCAAACTTCTAAACTGTATTCCTGATTAAGTACCTTATTAATCTCTTCAGCTTTTTCTTTTTTTTCTTCAATTCCCATCATCTCTTTGGCTATTTTAACCAAACATAAAATCCCTCCTTCAATCATGATTTTCTCTTTAACCCATCTATGTTCTCTACTTTTTCCAGGTATATAAACTCCTTTAGTAGGACTACAACAAAATCCTAAAAGTCCTTTTATAGCCACATCTTTAAGCTCTTTATATTCTGAACCAAGAGCTATATTGACTAAAATACTAACAAAACCTTTTTTAACAACTTCTTTTCTAAATCTCATGTTATGCCCAGCTAAAATTATCCCATTTATAAGGGCGATTTGTATATTTAATTGAACATTTTCTGAGTTTAATAAAGAAAATATACTGTTTATATGATCTGGGTCAGTTAAAGAGGAAGATCCATAGCTTGAAGCAAGAAGTTGAAGTGCTTGTAAACTTTTGTTTAATTGGTCTTCGCTTAGAAGTTCCCAATTATTGATTTGGCTTATGATTCTTGAGGTTATTTCTGAAAATTCAAAAGTTTCTTGAGTGGATGAGTTTTCAAGAATATGTTTTACTGTTTGTAGGAGATCTTTTATTATAGGTTTTGATTGGTCATCATCATTTTTAGATATGGTGCATTGTTTACTAAAAGGAACTTGAGCTAATTCTGAAATTGGGTAGATTGATGATGAGTAACTTTGGCGTTTGTTTAGACCTTCTTTGCTAAAAGAGGAACCATGTTCAGCATAAAGGAGTTCAAAATCATTTTCATCCCTTTCTTTAGGGTAATGGGCTGCATTAGCTTCAATAAGCCACACCCTAAAATCCTCATCAATCAAAAAGTCAAACCCCAGAAGTTCAAAAACCGTCTTTCTTTTACTTTTATGCATATTTTTTTTCCCACTTAAATACGTATCAATCATTAAATCTTTCATTCTTGGAACAAATTGTTCTTCAAAATTAAGTTTAAACTGAGGAAATTCATTATCAAGATATTCTTGAAAGTCTTGAAAACTTAATGTGTTACCTTTTTCAAACATCCCATAATTATCCCCATATTTTTGTAAACAATTATTAGTCAAATGTATATAATTATCAGTTGCTTTAGTATCATATTCTGATGAAGATGTCCTTAAATACCCATGTTTATAATAAAAAAACTCATGTTTACCAGTAGCTAAAGCCCAAACTCGTATATCAAATTTCCTCCCTTTAAAAAGTAAAGGTTTTTCTATATATTTTTGGATAATCCATAATGAATTTATTGGTTTTGATTTAAAACTCTTCATTATTTCCTTTAAAGTACGACATACTTCTATACCTTTTCCTTGATTTAAAGCTGCTGGTTTAATAAGCCACATGTTTTTTTCACAATGCTTAGCTGGGGTACGTTCTTTATTTGAATGCATACCCCCTTCAAATCCAAAAACTAGTTTGTAAGAGTTTCCTATATCATTAAAACGATTTATAAACATTTGATATTCAAGATCTTCATAATTTGCTGTGATTATAAAAGATGTGGGGATTGAATCATGAATTTGATAAGAATTTTGTAATACTAACTCCTGGGTTGAGTAATAATTTCTAAGACTTCTTATTAGACCTGTTTTTGTTGTAATTTCGCGGTTGTTTTCTAGATGATTGTGAATCGTTGGGCCGAAGCTTTTCATGAAGAGGTCATCAAGAAAAGTGTATTCCTAGTTTTTTATTACTTTTACTGATAAAAGCACCGGCTTCCATATGAAGTTCACATTAAGGTCTGAGGTTTCACTTTCAACCCAGTTGCCTCGTTTGTCTAGTAAAGGTTTTAAAAACATTCGGCCGTTGTTACCTGGAAAAATAACATATTTGTTCATATTTTATATATGAGAATTATAAAATATTAGAAGAATGAATTTAAAATATACCATGGTATTAAACTCATAATTCCTCTACAAAAGTCATATTTCACATCAATAAAAACTTTAATTTTATATCATCAGCAGCTTAAAGTCACAATTATATAAATCAGAAGCAACATTTATTATAAAAACACATAAACCCCCATCAAAAACTCCAACCTTTTCAATTCCGATTTCATTTACTACATTAAAATTCCATCTAAATTATGCTTTAATTAAAAATCCTAATAAACAAAACAATTTTTCTTAAAAAACTCTACTAACTAGCCAAATTTTTTTTCTAATATTCCTCATAATTCAAAAACCAACATAAATTAACCCTTAAATTATAATCAAATCATTCTAAATTATAATTCAATATATATATCCAAATTTTTAAAACATATTAAACTTAATATAAATCCTTATCATCATCCTCCTCAATATAAAATCTAATTTTAAAGTCTAATACCTTTAATCCTACAACAAGTCGACCTTAAAAATCTAAGTCCCAAAAAAAAAATCCAAAAACACTGACAAATGTTGAAACTTATCCAAAATAATCATTAGAATCTTATTATACAAGCATTAAAAATCGAATTCACATATAAAATACTTATTTTGATTATTGCTTAATAACACTTAGTTATTGTCAAGCTAATTGATAATCATATAAATAAAGAGAAAAGGTAAATGCATATGCAAAGTTAGAAAAAAGCAATCAGTGAAATTTATTAATCCAGGTTATTTAAAATCTCCTTTAGACTAGAATTTGTCGTTGTTATCTTGTTTACACTGAGGAGTTGGTGAATTAAAAAAATTTCTTTTATGTTCCTTTTGCTGAGTTAGTTCTTTAAGTGTTTCAGCGAAGTCTTCGCTCAATTCAGCTTTGACAAACTTATGTTCATTGCCTTGATATAAAAAAGATAGTGAAACATTGCGTCTTGTTCTTTGGACTATTGAGTTTTGCATTTAACTATTATTTATAAAGAAAAAAAAGAACAGAAAATATGCTAAAAGTATAAAGGAATAATACAAGTTTGCCGGTAAATAAGAAAATTTGATATTTAATATTGATACAGGAATTTAAAAGCATTATAAAAGTATTCAAAATTTCATATCTCAAATTTTATATTGAAAAAAATTAAGTTTTTTTTTTTAAGTAAATGTTGAAGAGTTTTTACATAATAATTTGTTTGGAAGATTCTTTGAATTGCAGATGATTTTATGCTAAATTTTATAATAAACTAAATACGCTATCAGATCTGAATATAAAATAGGTAAAAGTATATCAAAAACTATATAAGAAAGTCATATTTATATATTTTCATCAAGTGTTTATATATTCCAACAATTATTATTCCTACCACTTTCCAAGCACTTTATTTTACCTATTAAGTTATTAGGATGAGTAAGAAAAAAAAACTCATATTACAAATATACAAACAATAAAATTTTCCCCAATAGCATAAAACCTTAAAGTATATAGTAAAAATAATAACAGCAAATGCCTACAAAATAAAGAAAAGTTCTCTTTATAAAATGCTAAAATTAAATCTATAAATATAATTTGCTATTATAACAATTGTATATTGGCTTATCCAATAAAGAAAATGTTGTAAAATTACTATATTAAAATGGTCATTTTTTTCATTTCAAAATAACATAAGCATTATCGTTGTTATGTAAAACTTAATAAATTATACAGGAATATATTGTAAAACAAGTGTAAAATATAATAAAATCGGATATAAGAAAATATATATTGACTGAAAAGCATGCGATATAGAAAAAATCAGTGTTTTACATAATCTAAGATTTAAAAGCATATTTAAATTGATTCTAATTCGATAAATAGCATGTCAAGACCCTGCAGATCACTTAAAGAAGTTTAATTGCTTTAGATATTCTCAAAAATTAAAATAAAAAAAAGTTTTATTTTAGAAAGTTTTTTCGTAAACTAAGAATGATTTATGCAACTCTTAAGTCTAAAAGCTTCATAAAAAGCATTTTTGTACAGGTTTTTTTATTTACTATAATAAAATAAACCAATATTTTCGAAAACAACACACATAGGCTTTACACTAGGAAGAAAATTTTTATTTTCTATATTGAGTTTTTTTTCATAAAATGTTCCTGAAACTAGAGATTTAAAATCCCCATACCTTAATCCCACATAATTTCCTTATGTTTCTAACTAATCTCAAGGGTTCCACAAAAAAATTAAATCCTTTACTAAACTATAAAAATACCTCTAATTTGTATAATCCACTTATATCTCTACATAAACCAAAAGCTATCACAAACATCAAAATATTTTTAATTAAATACAATCACAACATCCTGAATCTAAGATAAAAACCCTATAAAATTAGCTTTTGGCTTATGGTATATAATAATCCTAATAGGACATTAAAATTTGTGGTAGTTATTAATCTGGCGAATAAATTTCGATATAATGAAAGGTCTTATCGTTTTGTTTCTTATAGCTGGAGTACTTAGTCACACCGCTCAAGAGTGGCAGTCTCGAACAATCTATCAAGTCTTAACAGACAGATACTATCGTAACAATGGAGATACATCAGGTTGTTCAAACCTAGGCAACTATTGTGGTGGAGGCTTTGTTGGCTTAATGAACAAACTTGATTATATCCAAAACATGGGCTTTGATGCAATTTGGATCTCACCAATTGTCACAAATACCCCAGGTGGATATCATGGTTATTGGGCTAAAGACTTTTACTCAATAAACTCAAATTTCGGTACTGAACAAGAGTTTATCAATCTTGTCAGTGCTTTACATTCAAGAGGAATGTGGGTTATGGTTGATGTTGTTGCTAATCATGTTGGACCTATTGGAGAAGATTTATCAGGTGTTGGGCAAATAAATCCATTTAATCAAGCCAGTTATTATCATCCTTATTGTGCTATAAATTGGAATAATCAATGGAGTGTTCAAAACTGCTGGCTTGCTAACCTTCCAGATTTAAATCAATCTATTGACTTTGTTAAAAATGGATTGTTGACTTGGATTAATCATATTGTCACTAAATATAGTATTGATGGTCTAAGAATTGATACTTGTCCTGAAGTACCTATGTCATTCTGGGCTGAGTTTTCTAAGTCTGCTGGAGTTTATACAGTTTGTGAAGTGTTTGATGGGAGTATTACAACTAATGCTGGATATCAAGGATCTGTAGATGCTACACTTAACTATCCACTTTATTATTTGATACAAGATGTATTTAAGAACAACTACTCATTGTACAAAGCAAGAGATTTTATGAATCAATCCAAATCTGCTTTTAAAAACATCAATGTTGAAGGTAATTTTGTAGACAATCATGACAATGCTCGTTTCTTATATAACTTCAATAAACTTAATAGATTCCAAAATGCTGTTGCTTGGTCTATGACTTGGCCTGGTATTCCTATTTTATACTATGGTGGTGAACAAGGTTACGCTGGTGGAAATGATCCAAATAATCGTGAAATCCTATGGCCTAATATCCCTAATACAAGTTCAACAATGTATACTTTTGTTAAAACTGTAGTCCAATATAGGAAAAATAATCAGATCTGGAATTATGATTGGATTGAAAGATATGCTGCTAATAACTTTTATTGCTATAGCAGAGGACAAGCTTTGATGGCTTTTAGTAATACAGATAGCAATATTATGTATTGGGTTACTTATCATCCTTATGC
>MPUH01001693.1:0-10305 GCA_001970955.1 Stentor coeruleus | reverse complement strand
CAACCGCAGAAAGTGGGCAGATTTTTTAGAACAGTGTCTGAACTCTGAATTTTTCAATGTATAAAGTAGGTATTATAAATAATAGCTATAGGAAGTTAAAGAAAATAGAAAATGAGGACATAAATGAGATGTCATAGGCTTGTTTCAAAAAGTTCAAACACTCAATATTACTTTGTCGGGATCTTTAATTCAAAAAGCAGTTTTAAAATTTGCTGAAAAGGTAAATAATCCAAACTTTAAAACTTCAATTGATAGTTTGATTCATTTAAAAAGAGATATAATTTAGTTTTTAAGTCCTTCCATAGTAAGTCTGCTTCAGCAAATGAAATGATGCAAAATGTTTTATTTCAAAAATAGATAAAATTTGTTCTGGCTACACTTCAATAAATATCTTTAAGCTGATGAGACAATAGTTTTTTATAAAGCACTTCCTCAAAGTTGATTAGTGCAGGAAAATATATTATCGCATGAATCAAAAATTAGCAAAGATAAAATATCTGTTTTGCTAGCTGCATCTATGACTGGAGAAAAGATTAGGTCGCTAATTATTAGTAAGTCAAAAATTCTCATTGCTTTAATAATGTTAAGTTTTATACCTTGGAGTAATGCTTGAGGCAATAAAAAATATTGGATGGCAGCTCAAATCTTCAAAGAATAGCTTTGTAAAATAAACAAGCTGTTTAAAAGACAAAAAAGAAGCATCCTTTTGTTTATTGATAATTGCTTTTCTTATAATATGATACAATGCTCTTATATAAAAATTTGCTTTCTCCCACAGTGAATCGTCAAATGATGCATATTTAACTTCTTAGCCTAAACTAGAATAGCTACATTAGAATGTATTTGGATAAAGTGGGCAACCTTGTAAATTGGGCAAATTTCTTGGCCCCGAAAGTGTCCATTATAGGCAAGTTCTACTATAATTACATGAAATATAATACAACAAGAATTTTTGTATGCGATCTATTATATAAAATTAAAAATTAACCTAAATTCGATTATTATATTCCCAATCTATATGAGTTATATATTAATTATATTATCTTTCTCTTGATTTATGTTGATATAAACATATTTTCCATTTTATAATATAAAAATGCATAAGGATAATTAATTCAACAGGATATTAATTTTATATTCTTTGTCTCTTCAATCAGCTTTTTCCAATAATCTTTAACATTTAAAAAAATAATTTTCTCAGTCTGTCTATTATATAAATAATGCTTTCAATAATAAGCCATATGCTTCTGTTCCTAACCCTAGTTTATGGAAGCAAAATTCTTGAATATAGACTAGGATCAAACTATGGGCAAGTTATTAAAGATTTTTCTGGAAACTTAAACCATGGTATCAGCGGATTGTCTATCAAAAATAATGAAGTGTCTTCTGAAGCTATATTCACTGATCGAGGTGCATTCTTAAGTGAATATGCAGTAATTAAGCCTCCATACAATGAATATATACAGAAATATATTATACTACCTTCAGTATTTTCGATCACAATTTGGGTTTTAGCACAAAATAATGAAGGAATTATTATGTATAAATACATTGACAGTTCTAACTATTTTATTATTAAAGGATCAAGCAGTGAAAACAATTTATTAATAAACACTGCCACTCAAGGAACTGAAATTACTTATAAATCAAATTTAGATACATTTCCGAAAAGTAATAACTATATAGATGTATGGACTTTAATCACTTTTATATACCTAAAAACAAGTTTATATTGCTATTGTAATGAAAGTGCTATGATAAAAAGCAATTTGCCAAATATTTTTAACGATCAAAATACAAATGATTTTTACATAGGGAGCAAAATTGATAAATCTCCAGGAATTTATGGATTTATCTGGTTATTTGCCATTTCCGACAATGAATCTGATTTCTTACAATATATTTCTATAGATAAAAGTTTTAATTGTTTAACTACCCCTAAAAGTTGCCCTTCATCATGTTTTCCATCTGTTGTTGACCCAATTAAAGGTAAAGGATGCATTTCAATTAATATTAATAATGATCAAGATTCTAGTGGAAATGTGTGTTTATATAGTTTAGGATGCTCAAATAATAATGATCTTATATGTACATGTGAAGAATACACATGTTCAATTGTAAAACCTTCTGATTATTGTGCATGCCCTTATAAAGGATGTAAATGTGCTGTAGGCTATTATGGAATGCCTTTAAACTCAACATCTTCTTGTAAAAAATGTTATGATGAATGCTCTAGCTGCAGTTCGGAATTTAAATGTGATTCGTGTATAAGTGATAATGCTAGTTTTCATTCTGAGATAGGGTGCTTTTGCAATGATGGATACTATAATTCAACAGCTTTGTTGTTAATTGATTCTTGCAAAGAATGCGATAAGCAATGCTCAAAATGTACCGAAGCAGGCAAATGCACTGAATGTAAAAGTTATTATTCAGAATTAAATATAGACAAGGCATGCCAATGTATTATAGGATATTATAACGAAACATCTTTAACAGCTAAAAATTCTTGTTATCCATGCCATGAAGAATGCTTAACTTGCAATCAATCTAAAACTTGTCTAACTTGCAAAGCTGAAAACTCGTATGCTGATCTCACTGAAGGATGTAAATGTATAAATGGGTATTATTCAATAGGAAAACTTTTATACATTACTTCGTGTCAGCATTGCCATAAATATTGTACATCTTGTAATACTTACCCTTTATGCAGTATATGTTCTGATTCTAATTCTTCACCTTCTAATGTAAATGGGTGTGATTGCAATATAGGGTTTTTTAGAAACTCAGCTGATACTTGTGAGAAATGTAATGTTTTATGTAAAAATTGTATTAATGATATTCAATGTTTGGAATGCGTAGAAAACTATATAGTTATTAATGGCAATTGTGCGAAATGTCCTGATTTATGTCTTAGTTGCAATAATGATCTTTATTGTCAGTCTTGTATTCAAAATGCAGTTCTTGATAATGGTATTTGCAATTGTACTAAAGGATTTGCTGAATCATCATCTTCATGTTCAGTAAAATATTTTTCAGCTCGCATCTCAGTCTCGTTGTTGAATAAAATAAAAATTGATTTTTCAGAACCCCTTGAAAAAGATTTTTTATATGAAGACTTTACTCTTGCTATACCAAACATATCATTTTCATATAATTTCTACAAATCAAATGCAACATCATATCTTATTATACCAACATTTCTAGAAAGTGTTCATGAAAATACACAATTTATTCTTAACATTACTAAATCTATTCTTTACAGTAAAATGAATTCTCAATTAAAAAACTATAACCTCACTGGTTTTTTATATAAAATGGATATTATTACCCTTGATCCTATAGTAAAAGTTTTAGCAAAAGCATCTAAAACCGCATCTCAAACCACAATATCATCTTCTATAGGAATGTCTATAATATCAAATCCTGCAGTAGCTTGGTCTATGATTAATACAATTCAAATGCTAACTTTTTTACCTTTAAGTAGAAATCCATTAACACCTGGAATCAGAGAATTTTTAAAGTCGATTGGGAATTATAATATTTTACCAAGTCCTATGCATTATATTTTTAGCTTAAATTCAAGCTCAGAACCATACCCAGAGGCAAAAGATTATGGCTTTAAATCTTCAGTTTTTTGGGTTAATTTCGGACCAACTGCTGTAATTTTTTTAGTTTCTATTGTTTTGATGCCCATAATATGCTTGCTTTCTAATAAAAAATTAGGTTCAATTGGCATAAAGTTTCATCGGATTCTTTCAAATTATAAGTATGGATTTTTTTTAAGGTTTTTAATTCAAGGGTATTTAGATATTGGAATTTGTGCAATAATACAATTGAAATCTGTAATGGGTAATTAGACTGTTGCCATACCTTTAGAAGGATTTTTTAATGAAGCTTCTGCTGTTATTATGATAGTAACTTTTATTAAGATTGTAGTTGTATTAACACCTCCTTTGCTTTTTGTGTCAGTTTTTATAACATATTCAAGGATAAATGACACAACTGATACTGATTTTCATAAAAAATACGGGTCACTTTTTTATGAATTCAAAAACAATAAAGGTTTTATTAGTTCACAATATTACTCAATATACTTTTTTAGAAGGCTTATTTTCATAATATCCCAAGTGTATCTAAACAATTTTCTTACTGTTCAAGCAGGATTTAATTCAGGATTATCTTTAGTTTCTATGATATTTTTATTTTGCTATAAACCATATAAAGAGAAAATTATTTTCATATCAGTTTTTGTAGGTGAAATCTGTGCATTTTGTGTTTTTAGTTTTTCATTTGTTTTCTTATTTGAAATATCTAATGATTTTATTAGTTTTTTTGAGAAAGCGATAATTTATGTAGTTCTCGGAACTTTAGGAATCCAGTTTATTGTTTCTATTTATGGATTTGTAGTAGGGTTAAAAATATTGTGGATCAAGATAGAGAAATATAATGCAATAGCTTTTCTGAAAAATAACGAACTTAGAAAAGATCGCAATATTGTAAACACAACAATTAATAAATAGATTTTCATAATTAGTGTAAATAATGAAAAGTGAAGACGCTATAATAGCAGCAGAAAAACTAGTTGAAGAATTCAGAAACAATTCAGACACTTCAAAGATTAATCTTGACATAAAATGCATTGATACTAATACAGACAGAGAAGCGTATTTATCTGAAAAAGAGTGTAAAACATGTAAAGAAACCCTTGGTAAAAATGCATCTAAAAAGTATTACTGTCACTTCTGTTATCATGCTTCATGCGGAAATTGCTCTATGCTAGAAACTTTACATCCAGAAACAATAGAACAAGAACGAATATGCAGTTTATGCTACTTAAAATATTTAAATGAACAAGTCTTTGAAATAAGTGAAGGTTTTGTGAAAGCAAAAATGAAAGAAGAAATTTCAGAACGTGAAAAAGAAATTTTGATACGAAAACAATTGGTTGAAGAAATAGAAACAACTAAAAAACTTATAGACAAAGAGAGGGAAGACTATAATGAAAAAATGAACTGTATTGAAAATGAGATAAAAATCAAAGAATATCATGAAAAAATGTTAGATGAAGAAAATTTGAAGCTTAGGAAAAGTTTAGAAGATATGGTTATTAGTGGTAAAATAAGTATTGAGGATTATAGGAAAATAGACCCTGATTTCGTTTTGTCTAAAAGTAAAAGCCAAGAAGATAATAAATCGGACTGTTTTATCATATAGTTTTTTTTTTAAGTATGAATGATAATTAGCTTAAAAGATTTTTGTTATTTTGGTGTATTTTAAGACTGTAGATAACAAAAATTTAATATAAGCACCCTAGTTCTCATTTTTGCATTTAAAACTATAAACTTACATAATTACATAATAAAAAATCAAATCTTTTTAAATAAAGGATTTAAATAAATGGAAGACAAACTCTCATTAGGAATCGAGTACGGGTTTCTCGGCATGGCTGTGATCTTTATATAGGTTATTTCAAGTTTTACCTGTCTTGTCCGAACTGATTTTAATTTTGCCTTCGCTTTGTTGTGTTATTATCTGTGGTATACGGCAAAAGATGAACAAAGAGAGCCGATAGGCAAAAAACTTATGCTTTTAAACGGAGTACTTTTGATATTGGACTTAGTTTGGCTCTTAGCTGTTGGAGGCTCATGGTCTTCATATGATGTGCTTGGGAAACACTCAGGGATTCATAGTTTTGCTTTAACATTATCATGGATCAATTGGTTGCTTAGAGCTGGGATTTTAGTGGCTCTTGGGATGATATTCAAGAATGTCCTTAAAGAACCTAAATCTTTGATCAGTGGGGAAGTTTATGATATGAACCCAGTCAGTTAATAGCTAAATATAGTTAAGGCATCCTAGTCTATATCTTTAATGATAAATTTTTTTAAAAAGATATTTTCTTATATATCCCATAATAAAAGCAACAAAATCTCAATAAAATCCTAAACCTCAACTTTTCACCTATTTAATCATATCTAACTTACTAAAGATTATAATCTAAAAATATTTTTCTGGCAAAATTAAGCCTGATAAAATACTCCTCATCTTTCATCCCATCAAACTCCCCATCTAATTCTTTCAAACTCCAATCAAAATACTTCTTCATCTCATCTAAACTCTTAAACCCAGGAAACTTGAAAGCTCCAAGTAACTCCAAACATTTTTTCTTATCAACATGTCCAACATTTTCATCTAAAAACAGTCTATAGTAATTATAACAACTAATAGACCTACTCAAAATATCTTCACCAAGACTTCTTTCATATGATGCAACAATTTGAACTTTATAAAAACTTATAAGATCTTCAAAGGTAAATGATAAAGGTAATAAGTTCATATACCCAGCATGTGGATGAATCATTTCAAATAAACTTCTTTTGTCTAAAGGTACATCATATTGATAATGTTCAACATATTTTGTATGAAAGTCTAACATTCTTTTACATTCTATATCCACTTTCTCATAATGAAGCGTTTGTCCCCATATACGATGAAGTCGTGCATGTGTTTTTTCTGGTATTTTATATGAATCTGGTAAAATTTTTTCACGTTCTGATATGTAGGTTTTCCAAGCTAAGATTTCGTTTAATGCTAGGGTTTTTTTGTCTTGAGATGAAGCTTTTTTGTAAGATGATGAAATTTCTTTGAGAGATGTGGCTAGGATCTGGTGTTCTGGGCAATGAAAACTACCTAAACCGTAATATTCTTCCATTTGTTCGGAGATTTTACGGTTGAAAGGTATTGGGAAAGGCCTGACGTATCGTCCAACACCTAGAGCGACTTTGGTTGCTGTTGCCGTAGCCATTTTAGAATTTTTATGGGATTTTTTTTTATTGTTGATGATGATGTTTAGCATGTGAATATTGGAATAGGGGAAGTTGAGAGAAGAGAGAGAAATGGGAGTTTTGGGTTGAAGGAGATGAAGAAGAAGAGGGTTTTTTTTGGAAGGATTTTCGGAGGATAGGATGATTTTTAAGGTGAATTGGGATTTTTTTGAATTTTGTGTGTAGAAGTTTTGGTAGGGTGATATTTTTGTATGGGGAAATAAAAATTATGTTTTTTACTAGGAATCTTTCTTTGAATATATATTCTGAAAAAACTATAAAGCCCTATAATTTATGAACCAATTTAGTTTTAACATAACATGACAAATTGTTTATCTCAAGATTTATCATATCTTCGATGATTTAATCATAAATTCCATAAAAATTTATCTTACTATTTCTTAATCCTTAGCATTATTTTTAATACTCATAAACTAAGCACATACTTCCACAAACCTAATATTTCTTCCCATCCAATCTCCCTCAATCAAAAACTAGCCTAAAATCATCAATTTAATCCAATAAAAATCATCTTATCATTATCATTATCCAAACCTTTGGCAAAAATTTCATCAAACATTTCTTTTTCCATAAAAACCTGCAAAATCCCTTAACCTTAAACCTACTTCTAAATCTACTTTTCCAATTATTTTCTACATAACCTAAAAACTAAAACATCAAATTAAATCATAAATTATATCCAAAAAATATAATAAATGGAATTAAAACTCGCCTCTGGTTTTCGTGATTGTTTAGAATGTCCAATTTGTTGTGATTTTTTCACTCCACCCATAAGAATATGTCCAAATGGTCATAGTATATGTAGTATATGTGCTCAATCAAGTAAAAATTGCCCAATATGTCGTTCTGCTATAAGTTCAAATTCACATAACATTGTATTAGAAAGTTTATTAGAAAATATCTCGATTCCTTGTAAATTTGAAGGATGTAATGAGATTGTTCTTCTTTCAAGGCTTTCATTACATTTTGATTCATGCAAGTTTAATAATTATTTTAAATGCATTGAATGTCAGAATAATGAAATTGATATTGTAAGTCATTTGGTTAAAATACATGAATATAAGGAAATTTCAATGGAAGCTGCTGGGGGAAGAAGATCTTTTTCAGGACCTTTTGATTCGTGGATTAGGGATACGGATTGGCCTAAAGGACTTTGGAGATTTGGAGATGAGCCTATGATAGTTCATGCTTGTACTAATAATGGACTTTTTCATGTGTATCTTTATCGTATAAGTAAACATCCTGTTAAAATCAAACTTTCGGTCAAAAAAAAAGGTGAGCATGAAATATTCTATAATGGGAATGTTCCCCATGTTATGGAGTTTAAAGATAAAAAAACTGAACCACATTTTAATTGTGATGTGAATCTCTTACTTAGAAATTTCATCCAAGTGCATGAGGAAGATGAAGAGATATTGAGACTGTGGATAAACGCAAAGCGTAAATTAATTTGATATGATAAAATTAGATAAAAACTAATTCTTCACACAATTTCCTCCTATATGATAATAAACCGCTTATAAAAATCTTTATTCTCCTTCTCCACATTCAAAATCTTATGAAAAAAAGCCTGAAACTTATTTTAAAACTTATTAAAATATACTTTACAAATTTGTTTGGTTTAAAGTTTAGCTTCAACTCTAAGACAATTATGACTCCTAACCCCATCAAAATTAATTTTTTTTTCCGGATTATACTGAAGCATCTGTGTAAGTAAATCCTTAAGATCCAAAGAAATAGCGCATTTTATCCTCGTTTCTGACCTTCTCCAAAACTCCTGCGGTTTCATATTCATCAGCCAAAAATTAAAATCAAAAAAAGTGGCTTCATTAAAAGCTGGACATCCTAAAACAAGGGCAAAAAGCACACATCCCGCAGCAAAAACATCAGCTACCCCAGGGTAAAACTTTTCATTTCTCAAGATTTCTGGGTCCATATAATAATTGCTCCCTCTGAAATCTGAACTTTTTGTGTTTATGTCTTTTATACACTCGAAATCAATGAATTTTACAATATTTTCATTAGTAAGTACCAGATTTTCAAGTCTTATATCTCTATGTGCATATCCATTACTATGTAAAAAATTCAAACCTAAGACAATCTGAGAAAAAATCTGCTTTGCATATGCCTCACCAATCCCTAAAGAGTGTTGTTTTATGAATTCTAAAAGATCTTTTCCAGTACAGTATTCATTTAAATAATACATACAAGAATAACAATATTTGTTGTTTAATCTAAAGTTTGAATAATTACTGAAATCTATAAGCTGAATTATGTTTGTGTGTGAAGAGTTTCGTAGAAAGTTTATTTCTTTATAGAACTGATTTCTCATATCGTTAAGATTTAAAACTGGACGAATTTTTTATAGTTTACAAATGTAGGTGTTACCGTTGGATTTATCTTTGACTAGTTCGACTATGCTTGATTCTTTTGAACTTAAAATTTTTATTACAGTGTAGTTATCAATATCTCCTAAAGCTTCGCAAGTATTATTATAAGTTAACATATTATTATAGATATTTCTAATAAGTGTGATATAAAAACATTAATATTGAAACTATAAGCTTTTAGATTTAGAGAAAAATTTAGGTAAATACAAAGAAAAAATATGTTGCAAGATAAGAATCTTCATGTTAGTAGATTTTTTTTTTATTATTTGTTTGGAATGATATAAAGATTTTATTCTTTTTGAATTGAGTCAATATATAAAATAATTTATTTGAAGAAATAATCCTTTTACCTCATGGTCTAAAGTTTTAAATATTAAAGTATTTAAACAAACTAATTTAATTTATACTAATATAATCTAGTTAAACTAACAGAGTAATATAAAGATAATATTCTTGTTGTACTTAATTTATCTGAAGCTTAAAGAAAAAAATTTTTTATAGTAAAATATGAATTTGCAGTTTGTTCACTGTGACTAAGGTTTTTTTGAAAATATAAAATTTTTAGTACCAGATTCTTAAATAAATTTATCATATAATAGTTTGATGAGAATATTCTAATCAAATTATGAAAATTTTCAGACTGCGCTTAGTGGACAGAGTAGCCTTGAGTACTTGAAAAATTAATATTTATATATGCTAAGGGTTATTTTAATTTAAAAATCAAAGATATGAAATTTGAAGAACGGGCTTTGGAAAGAAAAATTTATATAGCTAGTAAGATTATTATGCTATTTATCAATAATAAATAATTTTACTTTAATTGTAAAAAAAAATTTCCTTTAAGCTTGTGAATAAAAATTCGAATTCGAATTCAAATTATTTTAGTTTTTAATTTTTAAGATCACCTAAAAAAATATTTTTATAGACATTATGAACTTGAAATGCTTCGCCGAAAATTGTTCAAATCCGTTAAGATTTTATTGTTCCTGCAAAAAAGACTATGTGTTTTCATGTCCTGACCATATCAATCAGCATGCAAATGAAGGAGATAAATCTCAGCACATCATAAG
>MPUH01001692.1:0-10320 GCA_001970955.1 Stentor coeruleus | reverse complement strand
TTAAAATTATCTTTCTAGGTTTAAGCGAGTATTTACAACAATATTACTACGAAATATAAAATTGGTATGTTATTAACAAAATTTCCACTATATTTTCATATTAAAAAACCTAAAATTATAACAAAAAACTATCATCAACAACTATAAATTCTAGATTCTTAAATATCACATGATCTTTGCACATTCTCTTAAAACATCGACTACAAAAAAAAATATTTAAACCTTAACGTTTAGCTATAATATAAACAAGATCCTACTTTTAATATAAAACACATCTTTTAAAAACCTAAATTTTCTAAATCATCATATAAAATACTAGAATCATAAAGTAATCTAACCCAAAAACACCATCAAAGAAATCCAAAATATTATTTATAAGAAACTGATAATATCCAAAAATAATAATCAAAAACTTCATATACCACAATAAAATCTCAACCTAAAACCCAACCATTTCTCTCAATTTGACTATATAAATACTATTATTTACTACAATAAAAAAATCATTTTAAAAAATAATCATAACCACCACATTTTCCTATCTACTTAATTTTCTCTAATCAAAATCACTCTAAAAACTTCAATTCTCATTCAATCTAATTAAACTTATTCTAAACTTCTTTTAATAAAAGACTCCACTCTAACAGAAAATTCAGGCCCAGCAATTTTCCAGCTCATATTATGATCCCCATCTTGTATCAAAAACTAAATATCCAATACAATTTCCTTCTGTTCATTCTTAGCTACCTTAAACAACTCTAACATATGCTTATGAGGTATCAACTCATCTTTAACTCCAGCAATAAAAAGGATTTTACATTTAACATAAGGTAAACGTTGGATTGAAGGCCAATAATTCCTTAAAATCAAAGATTTCATCCAAGCAATCTTCGGCATAAGATGATCAACAAGTTCAGGTAAACTTGTGAAAGTATTTTCTATCATAATACCACATATCTAAATACAAAATACATTTGGGAATTTCTGAGCAACATATATAGCAATAGCTCCACCAAGCGATGCTCCAAAGACGAAGATTTTGTTTTTATTAACTGAACTATCAAAAATATGTTTTATTACCGCTTCACTATCAAGACATAATCCGATTTCACTAGGTTTTCCTTCACTATATCCATATCCTCTATATGATACAGCAAGGATATTAGCTTTAACTGTTTTATATAAAACTTCATATATGTCTAGACGAAAACCAAGGTTTCCTGCATTTCCATGGAAATATATTATTGTTGCAGCATCTTGTTCTGGCCTTTTCATAAACCATGCATGGATTCGGAAACCGTCACTTGTTTGAATAAACTCGTCTTGATATGGAATTCCTCTTTCTCCTGGGTTTTTGTAACCTTCTGGGTTCAAGTCTGGAGTTGGTAGGTTTATCATTACTGGGTTTGGCTGATAGATCATCTTGTCTTGGTAGAGATATAAAACTACAGCGATAACAATGATAAATATTGCAAATATTACAGAGAGGTTGTAGATCCAAGATAAAGCGGCGTTTAACATTTAATATTAATGGAAATATTCCTAGAGGTTTGAATTTAGAATCGGCTTTTTTTTTAGGATTTTTGGGGAAGTTATGGGGTTTTAGGATTGGGTTCAGGTTTGGAGGCTTTTTTAATTGAGGTTGAGAAAGGTGATAGAGGAAAATTGTGAATGATGGGAAATAAGGATATGTTTTTATGAGGAGATTTTAGATTGAAGGGAGGTATTAGTTTTTATACTGGATGATATGAGTGAAGATGCTTTTTTTAGGATTATTTAGTATGATATTGATTGAAATTCTTATGGGAAGAGTGAATTTAGCTATTGGGGATTAGATTTAGTAGTTATTATTGTGTATTAGGTTTAGTAGTTATTGTATTTATGAAATATTTTAACATTATAAACACATAAAAACCTATAGATCATTATAATTTTTGAACACTTGAACTTTAAAAATATATAAATTACAACTTTTTACTTCTAATGAAGTCTCAAATATATCAAAATTATCTTCAACTCATACATCTTAATTTAACTCCATTTTCCCATTAAAAATCCATAAAGATAGTCAAATGTCTATAAAATTTTGCAACATATCATTAAACTCATACAAAAGCATAAAATATAGACTTAAATCCAAATATCATTCAGCCGCACCCATCCCTCTAAACATTATTTCATAAAATCACTCTAAAAACTAAATTCCTCAACACCCTACCTTCATCCAAACCCCAACCATTTCACAGTTTTCATCCATATAATTAATTCCCTATACCAAAACCTATAATTCCAACTTAAAACCCACTACTTACCCAAAAAAAACTTCATAAATTAATCAAATTAGCAATTAAAATATTTCTAAGCAGAAGCATTTACCCAAAAGCTTTTCCGCCATCCTATCATCCTCTCTAAATTCCTCTCTACAAACTATTCCTTCAGTAAAATCGATAGGTAAAGCATACAAATTCTCAATCATTTCCCTATCAAAAATAACATGTTCAAAAGTAGGATGATCTTTCCTATATTGATTTATCCTTTGTTTAGCATAATGTGCATCAGATATAACATTTCCACTACTTGATACCCATTCAACTCTACATCTATCCCATTCACAAAATCCTTCTAAAGTCTTTCTAGCAGAAGAATGACTATTAAATTGAACAATACAATAATAATTTATACCTCCTTGAAATTTTTCATTATCAAAAGATAAGGCTTTTATTCTTAAAGGGTTTTTAAATAAGTTTTTAACATGATCTTCAGTTTGCCATGATTGTAGACCTGAGATTTTGATTATTTTGTTCTTTGAGTTTCCTTCTGATCTTTGTTGATTTTGTAGAGTATTTAGAAGATTCATGAAAGATTCTGTATTTGATTGAAAATGTTCACAGGATGATTTTAGTAGTTCACAAGCTTCGTTTGTTCGTCCTTTTTGATGTAATAAAGAGGCAAGATCTTTTATTGCTGATTCTTTTCGGTCATTTTCAAGGATGGCTTGGCGATAAAGTTGTTCAGCTTTATCGATGTTACGTTCAGCGTATTCTGCGGTTTTTGCTTGAGCGTAAGTTGAAGAACCTTTAGGAATTGGTAAGGAAAAGGTTTGATTATCATTATTGTCATTAGAATTGCTTGAGGGGCTTGGGGGATTAGATACTCGAAGGCTTTTTGAAGACTTAATAATATATCGAGGCTGCTTTAGTCCTAAATTCTTTTTAAACTGGAGCTGCTTTGTGGTGTTGGCTACTATAGGCATTTAATTATTAATTATAGACGATTCAAATATGTTTTGAATATTTTAAAGAAAATTTGTTGAAATATAGAAATATTAATAATTATAAAATTTAAAGTTGCTAAAACTTCAAAGATATGCTTTTATTAGATTAAAAGTTTAAATTTGCAAACAAAACTTTAAACATTCATTTATTACATTTTTGTGGAAAAATTTAAAGTTGCTAAGATTTTCAAGGATAAGCTTAAGATTCATTAAAATCTTTATATGGTTCCACTAGATTAAAATTTTTGAACTTGATTATTTTATTAGGTTATTGTGATATAAAATTAAAGTTGAAAAGCTTGATAAGAAAAAATCTACAATAAAATATAGAAAAACTTTTATGTTGTAATTAGTAAACAAGATGAAGTTCAAAAATCTAATTATTTATAAAGCTTAAATAATCTTTGAGGTATTAAAAAGTAGAGAAGGAGGTAATTTTGTCAAGGATTCGACGATCAGACCTTTTAGAAAGAATTTTTTACAATAGAATAATGTATGGATATATCTTAGGAATTGTTAAGAAAGTACATAAGAAAACAAAAAATCAGGTCAGAACTTTTCTAACAATGGATTTTACCTAATCTTAATCCTAATAAAATTATAAATCTATTGCACAAACTATTTGTAAATGAAGATAACTAATATAAAATACTATAATTATTAAAACTAGTGTGTTTTAGTAAGTAGTTCTATGAAACAACAAGATTTATTAAACATATATAATCATCAATCCTTAAAAATACGTCAAACTCAAATGCCCTTATAAATCAAAATTCTTCATTTCCCAACAAAAAATTCCGATAATGTCTATAATTTCATTGATAAATCAAATACATAATTTTTAAGTAAAATGCACAAATTACTAATAAAAACTCAAACTACCACCTTCCCAAAAAAGCTTCACCTCAAAAGACTTTTCATCCTTTACAATAATTCTCTTATTTTCACATAAAAAAATATCATAAAACTCCTTTATAAAACCCTACTTCAATATAAAACCCACCAAAATGTATCAAACTTCCTCATAAACTCATAAACTTTACATTCTAACCTATATCTTAAAAATCAATCCACAACAAAACTCCAACAATAATATTTTTCCTTATATTCTTTAAAATAACCCTAATTTCCAATAATATCTTCTTAAATTCTCCCTTCTACTCCACAGACAATTTTTGTGTTCTTTCTCTCATCTTCCCAGTTTCATACAAACACAAACATGTTATCCTATTTATCAAAGCAACAACACAGTTTTGTAATACCGATTTTTTTTTAACAACCTCATCCAAATGTTCTTTTTTCTTTACAATTTCCTTCTGCAGTTCAAAATTCTTTTTTTTCAATTCGTCATTCATATTTTTTTGAACAATTTCATCATTTGCTTTATATTCACCTTTTAATATTTCTTTTTTATCTATTATATCTTGTGTCAGTTTTTTAAGCATTTCTTTTAACTCCAGTTTTTTGACATGAAGTTTTTTCAGACTTAAAGATTTTTGATATAGTTTTGATTCATTCAAATCGAGTTTTTCTTTTATACTTGCAAGCTTGATTGAAGCTGTTTCATGTTTTGTAAGATCAGATAAATACTTGGATTTGAGTTTTTCAATTTGGTTTCTCTCGCTTAGGACTCGAGAACTTCTAGAGTTTATAATCATTATTTATGAAAATATTATAATAGTTTATATAGGGTTAAAGGGAAATGAATAATAAAATGAGCGGGTTTTTAGAAGATTTTGCGTATGGAGAGTGTATTTGATATGTTTGTGATAAGATTGATAAAGTGTTATGATAGGGTTATTATGATGGTTGGAAGATAGGCTGATGAAGATTGGAAAATGTTGGGATTTTTATATTTTTTCAGGATTTTTATGATAGGATCTTTTTTTGCTTGAATTTTGCGTAGGTGTTATACTAAATGATTGATTTTTTTATGTTCATATTCACATAAGCAAACAATCAAAAAAATATTTACAAAATTATCAAACAAACTTTCTTAACCACATAAATTCTATAACAACACAATCTTTTCTCTAAATAATCTTTCAAAAAAACCCTTGCTAATCCTATCATCTCCTCATCAGCATAAATTAATATATATCATGTCAATACAAAGGGACTCCTCTGAGAAATTACAACATATTCATGAACAAGTAGGAAAAACCAAACTTTCTCTCCAAGCAATGGATACCCGATTAACTTTAAAAAACCAAGAAATCGAGTCTTTAAAAGAATAAATCCAAGCTAAAAAGAAATACTTAGCCTTTAAAATCATGCCATGAACCAAATGGAAAAACCTCTTCTTGTAGATCAAGGTATAATATTTGATCTTTCTGAATTTAAAGCTTTATTATCAGCAAAAAAAATCAGAATTATCAACTCAAGAAATCATGCAAAGTGAATTTACTGGGAAATCATTTGCTAAAGGATCAAAACTTCAAAATAAATGGGTCCAACATGGAGAAGAGGCTTATAACGGATTTAAAGATTTTGCTGAAGGTCTATATTCAAGATTTGCATTTACAATTGCAGATATCCGAGCTTAACTTGTATAGCGAAAATGATGAAAAAAATAAAAATTATAAAATAAAAGAACTGAAAACAAGGATTGATGAAAGTAAAGAGATTTATGAAGGACTTGAAAAAGAAGCAACTGAACAACAGACTCTTGTTAGTGATTTGCAAGGTAAATACAAGCAATAACCAGTTAATTTCATATAAAAATTCTCATCGCTATATACAAAAAATAAAATGCTTTTAAATATGATTGAAATAATATATTTTAATATAATCATGCCCTTTAAAAGAAAAAAACAGCGTCAAACACAGAAAATAAGGTTTTCAGGTAAGACAAATTTTCATATAAAAGAGTTTTTTGTTACAGAAAAAAAAATCAGATGTACGTCAACAGAGAGAATCACATATACGAAAAACAAACAACTTAAAATGAAGAAATTCATCAAGATTATCATGCAGATTTGTTATAACAACTATGATGATGATAGAAATTACCCTTATCGAGAATTCTTTTCGAATTTACACTACCAAAATTATGTGATGAGTTTATCTGATTATACTAAAGATCCATATCTAAATGCAATGTATGATGATTTTGTTAAAAATACACATTCAGACACACTGTGTAATATTTATGGAATACATTGTCATGTAAATTCCCAATTGCATAATAAAGAGTGTTGGGAGAAATGGTTTAATCTTGGAGAGTATTTAGAAAATACTTTTTTTGCAGACCTTGAACTTTAATGTTTATTAATGCTATGGTATATGCTTAGGTATTATCATAAAAGTTAGCTGGTGATTTGATGATAGGAATAATTATTAATCATATAAATTATATTATGGATCTACTATAATCTCATCTTCTACTGTGTCCAATATATCCTTCAGATTAGTTGATTTTGATACATCGATATCTATAATTTCTGGGATAAAATCAGGTTTTACATGTCTTGCTAACAAATCTTCCCAAGGCACACCCTCAAACCAAGCATGTGCTTTTAAATCCTCAGCACTTCCTCGTAAAAGAGGGTCTTTCTGCAGTAAAAACTCAATAATCCCTTTAGGTTTCATAGACTCTTTTATAAAAACAGGATATTTTACGTTCCCTTTTACAATTTTCTCATAGATTTTATAAGGGTCCTCATCCCCATTACCAAAAGGATAAGACCCATAAAGCATTTCATATATTAAAATCCCAAAACTCCATAAATCTGAACTAAAACTATACCCACTACCATTTATAACTTCAGGCGCCATATAATATGGAAATCCTACTATAGAATAAGTTCTTGATTCAATTATTTTTGAGTTTATAAAACTTGTTAGTATTGGATAACCATATTCATCTATATAAAATAATTGAGAACTTATTGCTCTGTGGATTATATTTTCACTATGTAAATATTCTAGTATTAATAAGATGATTGATGCATAGAATCTAGTATCTTTCATAGAAAAGCATGTGTTTTCAGATATTAAAATTTCTAATGAAGGCCCGGGTATATGTTCGTATAATAAATAATAGTACTTTGTATCAGTAAAAGTTCTGACTAAAGTGCTGATGAATGGAAAGCAGGCTTTTTTATGAATAATCTTGTCGTTTTCCAAGTTTGTTTCTAATTTTGCTATGTCGGCTACAGATTTTTCTATTGATTTCAAAGCATATATCATACCATTATGTTTATTGCAGACCAAATGAGTCCGTGAATATGCGTTTTTGCTGATTTCTTCAAGAATTTCGATATCAGTGAGTTTTATTGTCACATCTTGAAGTAAAATTTTCTTTCGTAGATAAATTTCAAGGTCTTTGTCTAGTAATTGTAGAAAATCATCACGGTTTATAAGCCAAAATTCGCTTTCTTCTATAGTTTTCGCTGTAGCTGCACGTTTTTCACTAAATATTATAGCCCTTTCTCCTAAATAATCACCTTTTCCTATAGTATTAATAATTTTTTCATCTTTTATAATCCCAACTTTTCCTTCTTTAATCAGATAGCAGAAATCTCCATCATCCCCTTCATTAAAAAGTACAAAATCCGCAGGGAATTTTTCCAATCTAACCATCAGGGACAACATTTNAAAAACATCCCCTTCATTAAAAAGTACAAAATCCGCAGGGAATTTTTCCAATCTAACCATCAGGGACAACATTTCAACTTTGTCAACCGGGACAAATCTTAAAAGGTTAATTTTTTGCATCATCATCAATATCTTATTACAATCTANCATCATCCCCTTCATTAAAAAGTACAAAATCCGCAGGGAATTTTTCCAATCTAACCATCAGGGACAACATTTCAACTTTGTCAACCGGGACAAATCTTAAAAGGTTAATTTTTTGCATCATCATCAATATCTTATTACAATCTAACCTTCTTTCAATAGTAATACCAAAAGCTTTAGTCATATACTCTTTCTCTATCAAAGCAATCGTAGCTTCTTCTTCTGCAAACAAATTCTCAATCTTCTCTTCTCCCTCTTGAACTAGCATACTTGACTCAATACATTTCAGATTTTTCCAAACTTTCTTAGTCTTTGTATCAACAATCAATCCTTTTATAACAATAACAAGAGTTTTTTCAAGAGAAACTTCAAAATTTCCTGTTATTTCTTTTATATTCACATATGGTATCAGTTTATTAGATTGTAAAGGTGTGAGTTTATTAAACAAACTATCATTGTTCAAAGAAATCCTTACAGCATTATGGAAAAAATACTTTTCTGGTTTAAGTCCTAAAACTTTTTTTAATATTTCTTGTGTATAACATAAACATACTGTATGACATGTCGCTATTGCTGAAGCTAATCTTGTTGTTCCATAAATTAATGAATGTTCTCCAAAATAATCTCCTTTTCTTAATGTATTCACTCTTATGTTATTCTTAAATATATTCACTTCACCTTCTTTTATTATATACATTTCTGTAGCGATTTCCCCTGCAGAAATTATTTTTTCGTTATTTTCAAATGTTTCTGTTACTGCAGATAAGACTAAACTTTCAAGTTGTAGTTTATTTAAAGCTTTTAATATTTCTGTTGATGATATGAATGCTAAGTTTTCTTTAAACTTTTTGTTGTTGGATTTTTTTAAGATCAGTTTGAATGTCCCTCTTCCTAAACCCCAGAGACGAACTTTGGTTATAGTTTTCGCTGATGCTCTTCTGCAGGAATCATGAAGTAAGGCTAATTCACCAAATGAATCCCCTTTGCCTAAAACTTTTAATCTGCGACTATCAACATTTAATTCAACACTTCCCGAAGCTACGATAAAAAAATTGTACCCACTATCACCTTGTTGGAATATAAACTGGTTTTCATTTAATATGCAGTAGTTCATTGAGTTTATCATTTTCTTTAGTGATTCATCAGACAAGTCCCTAAAGAGAAAATGGTTCAGTAAAGATAGTTTTATGCTTTCAAATTCCTGCTCAGATTTATCTCTTACTTGAATCTCAGCAGTAAGGCAGTCGATATCGTTTTCAGGTCTCAAATAATCAACTTGGTTAGAACTTAGAGAAGTTGCCCCGATTCTTGGATTGATTGTCCTTCCTCTTTTAAATTGTGAAACTATTTCTTCTGTTAATCTCATATTCTCATTAAGTATTGGTAAAGATTCTGAAAATCCTCTTATTGATTTTTTCTTATCTTGTCTTCTAGATGAAAAGCATCCCATTCTATTAAATTTTTATTAATTTGAATTTTTTTGTTGTAAATTAGTTTGAGATATATTTAAAAAAAAAACAGGAAATATAGATAAGGAATATATGATGTTAGTGAATAAGCTTTTATTTTTGAATATGGGATTTAAGGGAAATTTTTATAGGATTTCAGAAGCATGATATTTTTTACTTTGGTATAAGTTTTTTGATATTTTATGGGTTTGTGGTTAGATTAGAGATTTTTTATATTTTATGGTTTTATGCTAATTGTGGTTGGGCTAGATTAAAGTTTTTGGATATGCAAAATTTTGATATTTAAGAATAAATATGTATATAGAAAAAGGTTGGAATTTAAAAGATAAGTAGGCAAGTGATTAGTTGTTTATGCTAAAATTAGGTGTTAGATAATAGATTTTTATATTTACTTTAGTATGAGAAGCTTGTTTTTATATATTTTTTTGCATCTGTGCTTGATTATGTTGCAGTACTTTAATTAGATTATATATGTTAATTTATAAATTGATTTTATATGATGATGTGCAAAAAATGTAAAATAATGCATAAAAGTATATGATTTATACTTTTCCAAGGTTTAAGTGAAAAAATTTACATAATGTTTATATATGTTTATTATATAAAAATGACCTAAATAATACTGGTATAACTATTTTTCACGCTTTTTATTCTTGACAAAATAATCCATAATACGCGCTATTTTTTAATCTAGCATGTATTGAAGAGTTTAAAATCTATCTTTTTATAAGAATATCCCTAAATAGAAAAGTATTTAAATTTTTTTTTGTTGATATATTTTAAAAGGGCTAAGAAACTTTGATGCCACTTCAAAGATACTGAAATTTAATANTT
>MPUH01001691.1:0-10371 GCA_001970955.1 Stentor coeruleus | reverse complement strand
CAATGTAAATGAGTTAAATTTATAATATTATGTTAATGGGGTTGCATGAGTTAAACTCAATTTTTTAACTATGAAATTATACGGTTTAAGCTAGGATTACATACTGATAAAATTTTATGCTGATGAAATTTTATACTGAGGAAATTTAAAATTTCCTTAGACTTATTTTTGTTAAAATTTTCCTAAAGATTTACATATTTTTGCACTTTACATCTCTAAAGATTTATATATTTTTGTACTTTATATCTCTAAAGATTTAGGGTGAAAGTTTTAAGTTTAATTAAATACTTATTATATAATAAACACGTAATTTTTTTTTTAAATTCTTGCATTCAACTTTTGTTAAGAATTTCTATAGCTTTAAGTAATAGAAATAGTTGTTTAGAGGATTAGTTATAACTTTTAAAAGATAATTTGATTTAGCTTTATCGAATTGTAGTTTTTAGCTAAGATAAATTTATAATTTTGTCAACATTGATCAGAATTTAATAAGATATATTAAATATGAAGTGACTATTATAATAATTTTACCATAGCATTTAGTTTTTCAATTATTTGATGATTATAAAGCAAGGCAATAAAGATTAGCGTAATTCAAGCAATGATTTTTACCAAGAAAAGTGGAATACAAGATTTTTCCTGTTGAATAAGCCCAACATCAAAAATTACCAAATAGAGTTTTTTATGTACAATTATAACTTAAAATTATTTAAGATTTAGGATCAGCAAGCACCACAAAGCCAGCAGAATTGCACAAAGAGTGAACATTACTAAGTAAATAGTCAAAATTTTTAGAGACATTCGTTGTTGGAATAATTGAATTTCTGCAACCATTATCAAGCAATCAAAATAATCATAGTGAAAAACTAAAGAAAATATCTCTATATCTCTATAACACTTAAGCACTTGGATTTCATATTTTTTACTTTGCCCATATTTAAATCTATGGTTCTAATTTTATAATAAATATAGTAAAGAATTCAAGAATAAGTTTCATCTTAGTTTTTGAATTCCTTTCTATGTTGGTAGTCTTGAGTCAAGCCTTTAGAAATAGCAAGCCTTTGACCCTACTGTTGATATCTCACTAAAATTAAGTTTGCCTCTTACTTGACTTGATTATATGAATGGGACTAAATCTTGATAGTCATACAATAATCATTTTCAAGCCACTATTATTTCATAAATTCTGAAAGCTTTTATGTTCAAGGCTGCATAAATTAATATCAAGACCGATTACTGATTGATAATTTTTTACTAACACCCAGAAAAAAGTTCATAAATGGTATCTTAGCTAAGATGAAGGATTAACCATTTTTTATCATAAGAAGACTTATTAAAAATAAAAAATTATTAATGAACTACTTCTGAAGGACGCAAAATTGATTTATGCTCAGACTTGCGATAAAAATTTACTTTAAAAATGTATTGATCATTTTCAATAAAGCAAGTCACTCTAATGCATGCTAAAGTAACTTGTTGTAGTTATTGCTTTCAATGATTCTAATACAACTCTTTTTCACTCAAGATAAACTTGGATAAATATATCCTTCCTAAAGAAAAATCAGATATTTTTTATGATAACATTTTCAATGAAGCAGATACATAAAAGAAAAAAAATTTATTAGCAAATAATAGCACAACTGGTATTCCGAAATACTGCACTCTCTCAGTTATGAGTTTAATTACTCCGAATTATTCTGAGTTTGTCGCCTATAATTTTCGGCTAGCCAATTAAAGCTAGTGACCTAAAATCATCTATTTACAAGGGTGTAATAAAACCATCTATTAATATTAAATACAAAGAATATAAAGATAAATTTGAAAATGTAATGGTCATAGTATGAAAATAAGGCAAATTGAAAGAAAAAGCAAAAATAAAAATAAAGTGAAGCTAGACTTTCCATCTTTGATAAAAACTTTGCATACACTTCAAGATTTTCAACCCATAATATTTAGTTTAATTAGAAATTTATTTGATTCATGGTTTTTTATAAGAGATCTGATTAGTTAAATGTTCTAAATTTTTATTAAAGTCAAAACTAAGATTAAAAGAAAAGATGTGTCTGGAACAGAAACTGATCAAAAAAATTGTAAAAGCTCAGCATTTCTTCAAGGCTTTACTTTTAGATTCCAAACTATGAAAGCATTCACTATTCTAAAAATTACTTGTGATGCAATCTTCTTTGCTAAATTGAAATTGAAATCTTTGATTTGTGACTATGAATATGAATATAATTGAGTTATTTTCACTAATAGTTCAACTTACTCTATGCTTTTTATTGTTAGTAAATAGCAACTAAGTTTACTATTGGAGGCACTATTCTACCTATCATGCTAATCGTACTTTACTAAAGTCACGTCATACCTGAAGATAGAAAGCCCCCTCCTAGAAACAACGGACAGGAAATCAATAGAAACAGCGGTGAGATCATACATACACTCATACTGGAAAATAATCAGAGAGAGCACCCCAAGTATTAGCCAGAATCAACGCGGAGGATGGTTCCTGAGTGAAGTAGGCTTCCAGGGCTGGAAACTGCATTGCCAAACAATAATTTCCATTCACTGTACCAAGCCAGAAAGCACCCATAACACTTCTAGGACTAAATGCCCAGTTTGTTATGAACACCATAAGAACTTCAAAACATGCCTAAAGCAAGCTGATTTCTTCAAGAAAAACAAGGTGAACACAAGACTTGCCTCGATCATCTTGACGCTAAAAAAAAAGAAACAGTAAAGAACTCCTCAGCCAAGTAAAAAGTCACATAACCAGCGACAACGAGTGGTTTAACATACCGAATCTGCCCAAAGAAAGTGATCGTAGGACAAACAAACCTCGATCGGACAAGGTTAATCCATGCCACCTTAACTATCACCCACATTAAACTTTAAACTACTTTTATTCCTTATACATATGCTTATTCTATATTAAATAAATGTAATTTGTATTCCCATTAAATTACTTATATGCATTCATCTGATACTGAAAATAATGTTTAAAATTCATTCTATTAAGTTTATATAAATTAATAACTTGAATAATAATGCCGTAAATGATTTGCTACACTAATTATCTTAAATCATTCTGCTATATATAAAATATATTCCTTCTTAGCCATATTCCAGAAATTATATATAATTTATATAAGCACTAACTTTAATAAAATTCAATATTCACATCTAATCCTAAATCAAATCCAAATTAAAAATTATCGCATCTCAATCAAAAAAGTTCAAATTATAAACTTTTCTTTTCAAAAAAACAAAATCTAATTTTATCCCATAAAAAGCCATAAAATTTCTCTTTTAGCATTACCACAACAACTTCTACAAAAACCTATAAATTCATCCACCACATCTTCCAAGATCTACTTCTTCACCCTTCTAATTTTTTTTATTTCAAAATCTCAAATATAATATTAATTCACATAAATTTCAATACTAAAAATTAGCTTTAGCTTTCCATTTCACCTTGCTTACATCTTTAGCATTTTATTTCCCACCATTTCTTAGTGCATCTCTAAAGATTTAGTGTGAAAGTTTTAAGTTTGATTAAATAATCATTATATAATAAACACGTAAAAAACATATAAATTCTTGTATTTAAACTTCTGTGAAGAATTTCAATAGCTTTAAGCAATAGCAATAATTGCTTTAAAGGATTAGTTATAACTTATAAAGGATAATTTGATTTAGCATTACCGAATTGTAGCTTATAGCTAAGATAATTTATAGTTTTGTCAGCGTTAATCATAATTTAATAAAATATATTAAAATATGAAGTTTAAAACTAAACATAAAATATTCAATCACTATCGGCGACTATTATAATAATTTTACCACAGAATTTAGTTTTTCAATTATATGATGATTTATAAAGTAAGGCAATAAAGATTAGCGTAATTCAAGCAATGATTTTTACCAAGGAAAGTGGAAAACAAGATTTTTCCTGTTGAGCAAGCCCAACATCAAAAATTACCAAATGGAATTTTTCATTACAATTATAACTTAAAATTATTTAAGATTTAGGAGCAACAAGCACCACCAAGTCAGCAGAATTGCACAAAAAGTGAACATTACTAAGTAAATAGCCGAATATTTTTAGAGACATTCGTTGTTGGAGTGATTTAATTTTTGCAACCATTATTAAACCATCATTATAATCACAGTGATAAACTAAAACTAAAGAACTCCTCAGCCAATAAAAAGTCACATAACCAGCGACAACGAGTGGTTTAACATACCGAATCTGCCCAAAGAAAGAGATCGTAGGACAAACAAACCTCGATCGGACAAGGTTTAAACCATGCCACCTTAACTATCACCCACTTTAACTTTAGCATCATAATCTTAAACATCTTGCCTAAAATTAGCAAAGTTCATCCGCTACACAAAAAATTATAAACACGCATATTCTAATCTATTCCTAAAATTTTCCATAACCTAACCACGAACTTCTATATAAATCCTATCAAAAACTCTTTAAATCATACAAAAACTCCTCTAAAAAAACCCAAAAATCCATTTTTTAAATCCTCATCCTATTTGAAAAACCACCTATTATGATTTTATATTTGGTTGCTATCGTTAGTATATCCACGATACGTCCCATAAAGTCTAACCTGGGTGAAAATAGGTCCATAAAACGCTAAAGCAAGTTCACAATCCCATAGCCACGCAGTATAAATTTTCTCCAAATACCTGGCATCAGCAACCGAAACCCTCTTAGCAATTTCACTTCTTGGTATCCTCCTTTTCGCATAATACAACTGATCAGCAATTTCTTTACCCTGAGCAAAAAGGTCATTATTATTCAACAAATCATTATAATACCTGTTCCTAGCCCTATATTTTTCAGCTTCCATAACATAATTCGTTGCCCTTCTTGTAGCTTTCAAACATGCATGTGGAGAAAAAAAACCTGATAAATCCAAAGTACTAGCATAATGTCCAAAAAGCCCAACATCAGAATATGGTATATAATAACTATCATGTTCTCCAAAATCTTCAATTTCCCCAAACCACTTATGTAAATAATTATACTGAAGATGAGGATGGTTTATTATCGAATCTCTAGCTGGTCTATAATTACCCATAATCCTTTGTAGTATTTGAAAAGCGAAATAATCTTCACTATTCCATGATGGGGCAAGATAAAAGATTCCAGCATGGGACATATCAACATCATCATCTCTTATTTGAACTTGTGAGCCTGTAAAAATTGGTTTATCTTCTCCTGTGATATCTCTTCCAGAGTTTTTTACTTGACCAAAATGTTTTTCTGCTAAACTTCTGAACTCTTCATGGTTTACTGACCCTGTAGCTACTAAAACCATGCGTGTTGCGATATAATGTGCATCTATATAATCTTTAATTCCTTCTTGGGTTATATTTCCTATGCTTACCTGATTGCCTCTTATTGGTTGACCTATCATATGGTCTCTAAAAGCTGTGTAGTGAATGTTTTCTAAGATGAATTTACGTACATCGGCTGTATCTCTAAGTCCAGTTAGACTTGCTTCTCTTTGCTCTTCAATGAAATTTTTATTGAATTTAGAAGAAAGAGCGATATCTGAAAGCACGTCCATAGCTTTTTTAAGGTCTTTAGGCTGGACTTCAATCTGAAAAGTTGTCATTTCTTTGCCGGTCTTGATGTTAAAAGCTGCACCCATGTTTTCAAGATCAGCAGCTAGTTGGGATCTGGATCTTTTTTCAGTCCCCCTGGCTCTGAGTTTTTTAATGAAATGCCCGAGACCATTTGTTTGGAATGACTCATTTCGAACCCCTGCTTTTACTTGTAAAGTCACAGTTACTAAAGGAACATTTGAAGGTTCAGAAGCTACTTTAAGACCATTAGACAAAGTATCTTGATAAAAAGGAAGAGAATATTTAAGAGCTTCAGGTATAACCCCATCTTCTAATTCACCATGGTTTACTAATTGGCTTTTTGAGAACTGGCTAGAATCAGTACTTGGGTTTAAAATATAAGTAGAAGGGTTGACCTTTGAAGTCAAAATCGAATTGCTTCTCATAAGAAGCTTGTTTAAAGGCTGAACGAATGCCCTCATAACCATTTATATTATCCACCATAATTACGGATTAACATATACTGCATTTCCCTGTACATGAACAGGTTGATGATGTATTTTCTAAAGCCACTTCATTGTGGTTTTTGCCCAGATTACCTTCGAGTCGCCTTATCATGTTTTTCAAGTCGCTATTCTGCTCTTTTTTTAAATTCAAAATTTCGTGGGTCGCACAGATTTCTTGGTTCATTTTTGTGATGTCGGTTTGAAGAGTTGTTAGTTTTTTGAGTAATTTGCAGTGAATACATGTTGTTGGGGATAAAGCATCGTGTTTTAATGGGTCGATGTCTTGAGATATAGACTCTTCAATACCAAGTTCTTTGATAAGGTTTTTTAAAAGAATTGTATCATTGCAGTCTTCCATTTCAGGCTCGAGTGTATTTGATTTGAGCGAGTTCTCTTTATCGCTTTCTTGAGGGATTTTGTTGAGGATTATCATTGGTAGGTCTGATGAATAGTTGTCTTCTTCCATTAGAAAAGTTTTATTTACTTTTTTTTGATAATTAGTAAAGGGATTTGAGCTTTTCAATGTTTTTTTATGATAAAGTTGTATAAAAGGAAGAAAGGGAGGTAGGGATTTGATTTGGTGTTTTAAGTGAAGAGAAATACTGGATAGAAATTGTTTAGGATTTGAGGAGAGTAGTTTTTTTAAAGGTGGATATTGTTTAATAGGAAAAGTTTTGTAATGAGAAAAGGTTTATAGTAAAAGAATGGGTGAAGTGAAGATTATTAGTTTTTTTGGATTTTATGTTAATTGTAAGAAATTTTTGAAAGGATGCTATTTTATTGTAGGAAAATGTTTGTAGATTTTTTAAAAGGATTTTTTAGTTTTTTATTTTTGAGATTTTGGGATCAGGATATAAAATTTAATGTTGTAAAGGGAGCTTTTGGTTGTGAGTGAATTGGCAAATTATGTTTATTGTTTATTTGTAATTTAAATTGAAATTTTGCTGATATTATATGTAGTTAAATGTATTTAATCAGAACCTAAACTTTATTATTATTTGTTTATAAGCTATTTTAGTTTTATGTATAGATGAATATTAAAATATACATCGAAGGAATAAAAGCTTATTCACTGATAAGTAAATTATGTTTTTTAAATTTTATTAATTTCCCTACAAGTAAAAAAGTAATTATTCAAACATTTATGATAGTTAGTAAAATTTTAGGCCCCACACAAAGAGAAGTAAATATAATCTATAAAAAAATCCTAACAGATAAATATATCATTATTTATTATAACTTAATAACTGAGTCCTTTTCAAAAAATTCAAGCTTTTATAAGTAGGGGACTTGCAATGGCTGACAACATGTATAAATTGTGTGTGTATATTCACCATTTCCAAGCTAGTTTTTTTTTTCCTTGCGCTTTTAGTCCTCCCAAACGGTTTGAGTCTATTAATAAAATTCGTATAAATCGTCTTAGAAAATTCTTCCTCATGAGCTTTAGTCTCATCAAGTACCATAAACGAGTTCCTCTGATTATTTCTAGAACATGTATGGCTTTTTAAAAACGAAGAACTCCTAGGTTTCATTTCTTGATTAGGTTTAATCATATACTTGCTCGCAGATAAAGAAGTTGTAGGGATTTTCAAAGCTTTAGGACTAATAATCACATTATTCACCCCTTCTAACTTATCATCCACTAATATCTTCCTAAAACTTGAAGACTCTTTTTCATGTATAACTTTCTTAATACTCATCATATTTTCTATATGAATTTGTTCCTTAAGTTTTTTCCTTTCATCAATAAGAATTTTAGACTCTTGTGTTGTTATCCTTTTTCTAAAATCATTCACAGATATCTTAAGCAATATAAGTATTTTTGAAGTACATACTGCTGTATTTGAATATTTCCCTATATCCAAATCATATATTCCTAAGAATTCCCCTTGGCCCAGAATACTAATCTCGGCTCTTTGACTATATTTTTTATTTAATTGCCCTTTGTATTTATTTGTTGATTCATGGTCCATAACTTTATATGTCACTTTTTTACTTATTATTACCTCACCTTCTCGTATTAAAAATAAATAGTCAATATTTGCATCTTCTTTATATATAATTTGGTCTTTTATAAAATTTTTTTCTTCAAAACAGTAGCTGAGTTTTATTAAAGATCCTTTTGTCATACTTTGGAAAAGCTCTTGACATTGAAGAAACTCGACAAGTTCAAGACGTTTTTTTTTCATTATACTTGCTAGGATACGTTGATAGTTTTGTTTGTCTAAAACTGCGAAATGACATGGGGTTTTAGCAAGAATTGAAGCGGCTCTTGGCTTTTTGTCTAGCAAAGCTAGTTCACCAAATGATGCTCCGTTTTTATAAACGAGGACTTCTTTGAAAGTTATAATGTCATCGTTTTTTATTGGAACTAATACTCCGGCTTCACCTTGGAGGAGGATATAGAATTTGTCCCCGATATCCCCTGCATGAAAAATGTAGTCGGATTCGTTGAAGAATTCGTAAGTGATGTACGCACAACATTCGTGAAAGATCGATTTGTTTTCTTTGAGTGACGCGAAAAATTTTATATTGCTGATGGAAATAGATATTTGTTTTATGTCTTCGGAGGTTCTGAGGATTGTTGGCTTTTTTAGGATTGCTTTGAGTCTAGCGATGCTAGTTGCCATATATAGGAAATTATATTCTCTTAAAATGGGCCAGGCTAGCCTGGCCAGATATATTAGAAGAGTTATGTTATTATGATTGGTTTAAGTAGAGTTTTGTTATAAAGAATTTAAGGTGCTAGGTAATATCTGAATAATGGTGTATGTAATAGTGTTTGAATTAATTTTAGTAACAACTTAGCAAATGTTGTTAAAATAATGATAAGCACATCACTTTATAATTTAAAGTTAGTTTGAGGAGTTATTGAAATAGTATTCTGTAAAAAGTACTGAGTTTTTTAGAAGTCCTAAGTTCAAACATAAGAGGTTTATTATTAGGAAAAAAAGGGAGGGCATGATTAAAAGAATATAACTTCTATCTGAAATATTGTCTTAGAGTATTCCTTATGCAATAGTATCTATAACATATTTTATATAATATAAAATGATAAGGATGCCCTTCTTGGCTGAAATTCATATCAAGCTCAACTTCTTAATAATATAAAATCTATATTACTATAGTTATATATGATATCTTTATACATGAATAGTATAAGTAGTAATTTATAACAGTCGGTAACCTTAAATCATCAATCACAACAATCTGAATTTTAAACTTCCAGCCTTGGAGGGCTTTTCATAAACCAGTAAGTTATCATAAAGACTAAGAAAAATACCCCAAGACTAATTAGCGATACTAAAATCCAGCTTTTAAAATATCCAATATCAAAGCTTATAAAAAAATACTTGGCAACAATATTTCCAATATCTGCATTTATGCCCTCTTTTCACATAATGGTATTTTTATCCCACAATCATTGGGTAAATCGAAAATTTAAACAGCCATAATAAATCAAAAAATATTGTAAACTCTGTTATTGTTAAAAATTGTAAGCAATCAAAAGAATTATCTGAATTTTTTGATACTATGCTACAGACTATATATCATAGGAAGCTAAAAAAATCAAAGACTATTTTTTTGTTTGTATTTATCTGCAAAAATATCAAATGATAAATTACCACATACTAAAGATATAAGAAAGAATATATAAATAATACCTTAGTTTTCTGAAAGATTTGAAGTTACTTGTGGACTTCATCTATATTGAAGCCATGAGATTATGAGGCCATGAGAAGGTGCTGGGAAGATATGTAGAATAAGGTTAGGATGATTATGCTATCTCTATAAATTTGGATTATTAATGCTTAGGATCTTTTTGAGGGGTTTTATAATTTTTTAATTTTTTTAATTTTGGTTTCGGAGAGGTTGGGATGGTTTTGAGATTAAAGGATGAAGATTTTTGGTGAAGATTTTGATTTTAGAAATTATAGACATGAAAATTTTTGATTTTTTTTAAGTGATAAGCTTAAGGGAGGTTTGGATATAGTAGATTTTAAGCAAATAATGATTTTAAGTTTTAATGCATTTTTTACAAGATTCAGGCCTATTTCTCTTTCTTTATAATGGAAATGATATTTATTGGTGTTAATTCAATAAATTTTATTTTACAAAAAATATTCTAAAAACCTAATAAAAATAAAAAAAAATCGAATCAATTAATAAGTATAAGAGATAGTGATCTTAAAAATCTTATGAAAATTAAAGCCTAAATATCCTAATAAGCTAAATATCCTATTTCTTGTCATTCAAATTATTATCTTCAGCATATTCA
>MPUH01001690.1:0-10377 GCA_001970955.1 Stentor coeruleus | reverse complement strand
ATCATAGACATTACATGTTGTACAGTGAGAATTGCAAGACAAGCAAGAATTCACAGAATTAAGAGCTGTTATATTATAATACCCATCATTACATTTGCATCCAATTGTCGACGCCGGAGAAGCATTTGAGGCAATACAAGTTGTGCATGAGGAATCTGTAATGCAGGAATCGCAATCTGAATGACAGACTAATGAGCCACATACTAGTCCATTAAAAGTTCCTTCATTTTTACAAGCGCAAGTATCAGAAAAAGCCTGAGAACCAAAAGGACACCAGCATACTGTAAAATCTGATACAACACAACTCTTAAATATGCATGAACAAGTAAGGCAATTATCTGTTGTTGAAAAACACCCTAAATTAGAATTTATGCAAGAATTCGAACATGAATTATCATTGATAGCAAGTTTATCATATGAATTATTTGTTGAGATACAATAAGAAATACCATTAACTATAATACTAGGATTGCATGAACTAGGGCATATGTCTACTAGGCAATTTCCTGGAGTGTAGCTCGATCCACAATAATCACTATCTGTAATTTCTGTATCGAAAATAATAAAATTCCATATAAAACCCTCAAAAGAATTTGACACAGAATCTTTGTAGCCGATATACATATAATAAGTTGACATACCTTCATTCCAAATTTCAGTTTGTTCAATTTCTAATGTAAATCTATTTATACCATTTGTGTTAATTTAAATTTAATTGCCGTTCCAGAAAATGAAAGACTTAGAAATTGCCATATATCTAAATAAAATTTACCTTTAGATTGAAGGTTGAGATGATGTATTGCTTTGTACAAATGTTTCTGTCACAATATTGTAGGCAATTGATTTATTTGCTTTGATTCTTTGTATGTAAAAATAATTAGATCCATCATATTTTTTTCGATAGAAAATATAATTGTCCTCATTATCATGGGAAAGAGCCCAGATAGTAATTGTAAAAGTGTTGCTAAGTGATAAACCGGCTTCTATCTTGTCGTTTGGTGGCAAAGTTATTAGGCAATTCATATCTGTTCTGAAATAAGCTCCACGATCAGTGGGAATTGTATCTCCATCAGATGTCAAGGAGTTATCACCATTAACAGCATTGAAATTATAACCAGAGTAATCATGGAAAACTTGTCCGAAATTATCTGAAAACCTGTATTCTACTATTTTTTCTGTTCTTGCAATGACTAAAGTTTGAATGATTACTATAAAACCAGCCATTTATAAGGCATTGAAAAAAATTATCCTCTATCACCCATAATTACCAGGGTTTTATTTATCTCAAGGCAGGAAACATCATTCATAAGCGGTCTGTACTCTTATCACTTATTCAAGGCTAAGCAAATGTTATATACTAACTCCTTTTCAAGTATTATACAGTTTTATCGGCATTCTCATGATTCTAAGGCACTCTTGCCTTTCAAAAGAATCTACCGAGGTTTGGGCATGTTAAGATGGTGAATTAAGGCTTATAAGAATAGTTAGAAGACTACAAACTCTTATCAATAGCAGGTATCGCTTAGGCTTCAGTTCTCTTTGAAACCTTTTTTGTTAGGTCTATCTTATTGGAGACCATCTCCTAAATGAGTAAAGACAATTTTCCTTATAAACATAGTACTTTATGACATATTTATTATATATATTTCTAGTTATAGTCTATTAAAATTATACTATTACCAAATTTTCCCTAATAAAATAAGGTCTAAGTTATCAAGGTTGAACTTCCAAACCTCGTTGCTGCATGAGCTCAACATAAAAACATCTCTATTTCTTGTTATTGGTTTAGATGTGTGCCTACCAAAACTTTGGTTTAAGGATTTAACAATTTCCCATTTATTCAAATTTTCTTCATAACTTAAATAAAGCACACTAGATGATATCAAATAGATTTTCTTAATATCCCTTATTAACGCAGTATATCTTCCAGGATCTTGACCGGTTGCTTCATAGATATTTTCGTTTATATAATATTTCAACATGCTGTTATTAGCACAAAACGTCATCAAGAAATATTCCCTAAAAGGTAAAACATGAACATCATGTGACGCTTTAGGCAACAGGGCAATTTCAACCCAGACTTTATTTTCTAAATCAAATTTATCTGAATTGCTTAATTGTTCATTTCCATTATATCCACCAAAAATATACACAAAACTATCATAATAAGTAGCGACAGTATAACTTCGAATTCTTGATTTCGGCAACTGTTCAACAGAAAAACTTTGAAGGTCAATTAAATATGCAGTTTCCAAATTAGGACTGCAACCTCCAGAATAAAACAGTTTCTTCCCAGGGATTTGGCAAATCGATGCATTATACCCTTGTTTTTCATTAACATTAACCTGAAAAGCATTCCAATTATATGTTTGAATATTTAATTGTATAAGAGTTTTGGTACGAACTTGAAAAGCATAGAGATTTTCATCTAAATTTGCATTTTCTAAATAATTTAATTCATCAATATAATAAAACTCGTTTGGGTTGTGAATATTTTCACATAGTTTTGATAAATTATGATTAATAATTTGGCAAAAAGATTTAACGTTTTGATATGTTTTAGAGATATAACTGTTGTATGAGTCAAATGAAAACTTTTGAGACTCGTATCCAGGAATTGTGATTTCAGTGTTTTTGTTTTCGATATTTTTTGTTAGTTCTTGGAAAAATTGTCTTTGAGTTTTGAAATAGTTAATGTATTCTTCTTTTAATAGGGTTAAATAGTTTATTATGCTTTCTAAATCGGTTTTTATAGAATTATCACAAAAATTCAATGAATCAATCGAGATAGAAATTTTTTCTAAATTCAAAACTTTGACTTCAGGGCTGATTTTTGCGTAAAGGGCTTGAATTAAATGTGTTGTTCTTGGGTTATCATTAATATACTGGACTATGTGATTTTGACAAAAAAAGTTTAGGTTTTCTAGGCACTGCCAATAAGACGGAGGATCAGGACAGCCTTTAAAATTGCATTTCAAGTCCATATTTTTTATAAACATTTTATGTATAATCATACCCAATCTAAACCAAAAAGTGAAAACTTATCAGATTTTTAAGGTAAATTTATCCTAGCTTTAGTCCCCTAAGGCTATATAGTCGAATAAACCTCATCTTTATACGGATTCATATATTTATCGCATCTATCACAACAATTACAACATCGTTCTTTTAATGGTACCACCAACACGCACAGCATTGTTTTATCTTATTTTTTGTAAAAACTATGCACCTATAGTGGTCTGACAAACAATAACAACGCATTTACAGTATGCAGTCCAACAATCTCCCATAAAAATATATTATATTTCCTTTTTTTATCTTTTTTTTTTTATATATATAAAAGGATGTTATATAATTTAGGTGTAAATAAAGTTATAGTTAAGCAAATGAGATGTTTAAGTTTTTTATGTATTTCTTAAAATTTTGGCATATTTTTATTGTTTTCTTATTTTTGTATAGTTTGTTTATATAAAAAAAATTTCATGAAGGTTGATTTATAATCTTGATTGGGTTGTAGAAGGAAGGCGATTTAGGATGATTTATAGTCTTGATTGGGTTGTAGAAGGAAGGCGATTTAGGATTTTATAGATTTAGAGAATTTTTTTAATAATGATAATGATTTTAAGATAAAATTCTAGGATATTTTTTATCATTTATTTGAATATTTGCTTATTATATTATTGTGATTGCATTGATCGGAAATTATATAAGCTGTGGTTTAAGGCGAAAAAATCATATGAAAGTATTTTTTTATTTTGTATTACAGCCGATTCTCTGTTATAAGATTATCTACTATTAAAATCCTCCTTTATAAATGAATAATAATTTTGTTATATTCAATACTATAAAATACTGAATTATTATAGAATTATAATTTTTTATTGGAATAAAACCTTCATAATTAGTTTTTCCGCTATAATGAATAAACTTTCTTAAAAAATCTGTTCCCGAGGGTTTATTTATAACTGAAGATCAATTGCAAATATTTTTAAAATATGCCTAAAATATCATAAAACTCAAAAAAATAGGATAATTTTATTATTTTTAGACTTAATAAACTTTTTAGCATTTTTTTCAAAATCTTAAACTTGAAAGCCAACTATATAATTTAAAGTCCTAAATATCATAAACTGCACCTTATCGGGAAAAAAAAGATCATAATAAAAAATAAATTCTGACACTCTTAAATCTATTTCCTCTATAGCACAATATTTTCAAAACACTCTTTCTAGTTTTCTCAATGAGCATCTTAACAATATTTTATCAACAAAACTACTTTAAAACCACATTTTCTATAAAAACACACATATTTCTTAACATAAGCCTCTCTTCTTCTAAAAAGCACACTAAAAAATCTATAATAAACCACAAAAAACCATAAAAAACTACAAAAACCCATAAAAAACCCAAAACTAGTTCCTCTATACAAATCATTCGACAAATAAAAATTTTTTTTTTATAAATAATTGCCTTGAAATGAAAGGTAGACTATACAGGCCAATTATACCAGATTCCGAGCACCCAAACGGGCAGCTTGAAGAAGAGACATTCCAAAACACTTTCAAATACCCTTTAAAAGACCCAAACCAAAAAAAGTCTAAAATCAATACTCGTGATTATTCTCCAGTAACTTTAATATAGGTCCGCTTTATGTGGAAAACATCAATCCCAAGTTCTTGGTTTAAACTTGCCCATCCAACAAGATTTCAAAACGTCATTCAAACCAAGCTTAAGCAACGTAGTACTTTAACTTTCTTAGAAGAGACTCAGAAATATATTTACAACATAAGAAAACCCTTAATATCTAAGACTACAATCCAATTAAAAACCCTTAAAAAACCCAAATCCCAACGGAGAACCAAAAAAAATATGACTCGGGTGCTTAGCGAGAGAAAACTCTGTTGCTCAGATCAAGATATTCATTTTGGGCTTTTCAAATGTAATAAACAAGAACTATTGCCTAGATATACATCGCAAGAATCCTTATATAATTAGTAAAAGACTATAATTATAAGATAACCATAAATATAAATATTATAAGAAAAAGGTTTACTGTTTACTATATTGAGGATTGTATGTATTTTTTTTATAATATATAGTAAATTAAAGAGTTTCATTATAGAATTAAGGTTTATTAGCATGCATTTAGGGATATTTTCACACTTTTTACTGAGTGTTTCATTTGCCATTTGAGATTTTTTTTTGGAATTTTAACATTTAGATTGTATATGGCTTAAGTTTAAGTTATAAGGTTTAGTTTATATGCCAACTTATTATCCACAAAGGCAATAAAACCATAAAAACCTAATTTCTATATAATATGAATAAAGAACTCTTCCCTGAACTCGACGGTTTATACACTTCAGCATCCTGGGATGAGTTATTAAAAAGATCATCAGATAACAGCAACCCTGAGATCCTCTATTACAAAGTAATCTTTACATAGGCCCTAGCTCTTCAACAACTAAAAAAATTCGATGAAGCTTTAATAGTATACAATAGTCTCTATAGTTTCAATGCTCCTTCACTCAGAGAAATCGATTATAATATAGGTTTATGTCATTATCATCTAGGAAGCTTACCTGAAGCTGCAGAATTCTTAAAAAAGTATCTGTTATCTAATCCTCAACATCCACATATATACTTACACTTATGTAAAGTCCTTTTTACCTTAAAAGCATATGAAGAAATAAACGAAGCCTGTGAAAAAGCTGATGTCTGGAGGGTTAAATATATCCCTTATTATATATGGGCAACAGCTCTTTATAAGCTAAAAAAAGAAAAGAAAGCTCATAGCATTTTGATTATCAATATGAGTGAAAATCCGAAAAAATCTGAAGATTGGCTTTTACTTGGCAAGGTATTAGAAAGGTGTGGATATTTATTGGATGCTAAGAATTGTTATGAAAGGTCTTTACATTATAATATGTTATGTAAAAAAGCGAAAAAACATATACAAAAAATTCGTGAAACTAGGAAAAAAAGCTTTTTCATGCCAGATGAGAAACATTTTATAGAATTAGATGAACCTATTACCCCGAAAGTACCAAGAATAAAATCGAGAAACTGTGAGGAATTGGCTTGTGTAGTTTTTTAAATTAGCATGAGTTTATTTTATTGATAAGTCTTTTGAAGAAGGTGTTAAGTTTTAGAGAATGGTTTTATAAAAATAATATGGGAGAGGTTATTTTGCAGTATTTTTTTGATGATTATGTGGATTTTGAGTTGAAAGATGTGAATTTAGTAGGAAAATTAGATAAATGATGTAAATATTTTATACTTTTAGGATGATATATAAAATATAAGGTACTGAATCTCTTAGCCAGTCAATTTGTTGTTTATTAAAAAAGAGTTAATATTATTATTTTGAGATTACTAAGAGCTAAACAAAATAGTTAATATATTTAGTATTATATTTATGCATATGATTATATTATATTAAATTTATTATATGGATTCTAGGAGGAAAAGAAAAAGACTCAATTCTTCATCTATGACAACTTGTGACCCTTTAAACCAATCATTCCCCCTAAACTGTTTTTATAGCCCACAAGGTAGGGATATTGACAGAATACCGAAAAATTCTCCGAGAAACTCTGGGAATTTAGAAATGTTGAGAAGTGTTGCTTCAGTTCCTGGACTTGTTATACCAAAGGAATTATCCCCAAAATATTTGGAGGAAATTGATAGGTTTAGACAGCAGAAGATTAGGGAATATAAGGAAACTTTGGAGTTATGTTTGAATGCTTCAGCTCCGGTAAGGGATAAATAGTCACCTTATGTTGTATGCAAAAGAGAGAAACTTAAAATAATGAACCAAAAAGCGGAAATAAAACGCAAGGAAATCATGAAAAAAAGAGAAGAGGATGAGATTAAAAGGTTAAAACAATCACAAAGTCTTAAACTTAGCAGTATTTACTATAAAATTTCACAAAGAAATGAAAGGAAACAAAAAGAAAAAGCTTTTAGAGAAAAACTTGAAAAGAAAAAAGTGCATAAAGAACAAGAAAGAAAAGAAAGTTTAACAAAAAATCTTGTTTTGGATAATATTAAGAACTTTTATACTGATCGCATTAGTGAACTTAAAGAGAAAATTAGATATGAGAAAATGCAGAATGATATTATTAGATATGAACAAAAGCAAAGGATTTTTGAGATGAAGAAGGAAAGCAAACAATTGAAAAAGTAGATTATGAGTTTTTTTTAAAATTTAATATAGTGATTATTGGCAAAAAGATTGTAGTATAAGTTTTTTTATTAGGAATTTACTTGATTATAAAGTATTTAAAGGATTTTTTTAGGTTTTTAAGCTGGAAATCGAGTTTTTTTAAGAAAAATTTATGCTTTAAAAGGTGAATTTTTATGGGATTTTTTGTTTTTAGGTATAGGCATATTGAGGTTTTTTATATTAGAAAAATGATTTTTTTTATTGATAGTGAAGATGAAATTGATTATCTTCCTATCTTAAACAGTCACAATTTAAAATCATAATCTTAATTCTATAAATTATCCAATACTAAAAAAAAATTTCTACACCCTCAAAACCTAGTATTTATCATCTTATCCAAAAATCAAATTAAGTTAATCTATTAATCGATTTGTTCCAGTTCATCAAGATCATCGATTTCATCAACAACAAGGTTAAGCTTCCAAAAATTAGTGCAATTGAATTCTGGGTTTGAACTTGGAGAATATTGCAAAGGAGAAATCCCTTGTCTATTAGAAGGAGATCGATACTTAGGTGACCTTTTAATAAAAAAAAATCATAAAAAAAAATCATGACCTTCTTTCAAACCCATTTGGTGAAACTCTAACATTCTGTGGTGATATTTTTTCAGGTGCATTTTTAGGTGAAATTTTATTTGAAGTTTCTAATGTTTTTTCTTCTGATATACAAATTTATTTAGGTTTTGTGAATACTTTTATAGGTTCAGGAATAGTTTCATGTATACTGATTTCAGAAATTGCTTCTTCAGTTACCTTGGCTATATCAACATGTTGAGGTGTGGGTATATGATTTTCTATTGAAGTTTCTAAAAATTTTTTATGAGGATCATCTTGTAGAGGTTCTATATGAACTTCATGTTTATTAGTAGGTTGAGTTAAGTTTAACTCTAAGGATTCAGGGTTTGTTTCAGAGTCAAGATATTCTGGAGATGTAGGATGGGCTGATTCTTCTGGAGTTTTAGGTGAGTCGTCTTGTTCTTGTGCTTTGGGCTCTATTTCGAAGTTTTTGGATTCTTCTTTGTTTTTTTGAGTTTCTTCTGAGTTTTCTTCTTTGTTTTCCTCATTTTTGTCCTTGTCATCTTGATGGCCAAAGCGATATATAAATAATTATATTAGAATCTAGAGGAAATTGGATTGGAATAGTTTTTAAAATAGAAAATATGCTTTTTTTATATATTAAAAAGGTATTATTATAATAAAAAGGTATTAAAACCAAACAAAAAAAGGAAAGCTCTTATTAATCACCCCCAACGCTTACTCCATATCCAAAATTGTGAGTCTTCCCAGGTAAATTCAACTCCGGCTCATCCCCTTCACTTGATAAATTCTCTTCCCTCTTTCCCGGTTCTCCTAACTGTATCTTATCACAAATATTCCTCTCTTCCAAATATTCTTCAACAAACTCCTTCCATCCTAAAACCTCTTTCAAATGTTCTCTTATCCTTTCATTTTCAGTCTCTTTAAGTAAATTAGCTATTTTATTCACATGTCCTAAATACCCACATCGATGATTAACTCTAATATTTTTTACTGATTCAATCATTTTCTCAACAAAACCCGAAGCGAAAATCAAACTATCTAAAAGCACAATGTTCTAATACAGAAATACTGATTGAAAAATGTTATTAACAGCGGCATGAAGCATTGAGTGCCAAGGGTATTCAAAGAAAAGTTTGATTATTTCATTAAAAATCCTACATTCCGCCAAAGACATAAAAAGTTTTTCATTTTCTTGTTTTAAAGATACAGCAATAAGTTCAATGAGTTTAAGTTTAGCTTCACCTAGAGGTATAACATCTTCTCTTAAAGTGTTTTTTATAGTATTTTCGCTTTTTTGACTTAGTTGGTTTATAATATTTTGTAAATTGTTTATGAAAATAGCCATATAGTTCATTTTTTCATAGTAAAAATACAAATTAACTCTTATGGATACTAAGAATAAGATTTTAAGGACTGAAGCTGAAGCTACAATGCGGAATTTTTCAGTGGCTTGTAAACATTCGAATAGGATTTGTAAGCTTTCATCATTTACTATGACTTCAATAAGTTCTTTCCAGGAGTTGATTTCCATAGCTTTGTTTAGAATATCGCTAAGGATAAAAGCTGCGAAGTAAGTATGGTATTCTGAGGAGGTTTTTAACATGGAGAAAAGCGAGGTTAAGATGCTTTTTTGCTCTTTTATGATGAAGTCATTGCTGGTTATGTCGAGAGTGAGGATTTTTATCACAATATCAGTTATTGAACGGGAGTAAATGTGGTTTAGGAGTTTTGGAATGTACCCCTGACTCGTCAAAAACCACAAAGTTTTTTCAGAATGTCTATTCAACAAAGCTACAACCGCTTTGCTTAATTATCCTAACAGTGTCGAATGATGATTTTCCTGGTTTAAAAATCCAAAAAGTTTCATCATAAATCGGGCCACTTTCACAAAGTATCTCACATGCAATAAAAGTCTGAGTACGTTTTTTATCAGCCTCAGGATTAGGAAACACAGTAATTAGTTCTAAAAGTTCTCCAAGTCTTTCATTATTTAAACTGAATATCACTTACAACTCTATTAGTTTTGGGTTTTGATTACGGATTTCTTGAATTACCATATCATCGTTAAGAACATTAGATAAAGTTGTCCCATCTTTAGACAACAGTTGGTCGATTGCATGATTATTCATTTGGAATCTTTGAATAGTTGCCCAAAAAGCTCCACTGAATTGCATTTTTTTATTATTTCGTGGATTAGATTTGATAAAATGAAATTTGAATGAATAAGAGATAATTAAATGTAGGAAAAATAGGCTTTTTTATATGTGGTTTTAAGTGTTAGGCAGATGTTGCTGTGTGGTTTTATGTGTTTATGTAGATGGGGAAGTTAAGGGTTTATATGAGAATATAGAAGGTATGTGAAAAGAGGTTATGCTTTGTTGAAAAGTAGGTTATAACGTAACTGAACAGATTATAGCAACTCAAGATGTCTTAGATTCAAATATTTTTAGGATATTTAAAAGGTAATCAAAAATACACCTAATACTATTTATAGTTTTTATTATAAAATAAAATTATCCTTTAGGTTATAAATTAATAGAAGCTAGATACAAAATTTAGCTTTTAAAAATTATAGGAATATTTATAGCTAAGGACATCTCAAACTAAGTT
>MPUH01001689.1:0-10382 GCA_001970955.1 Stentor coeruleus | reverse complement strand
TATTATTTATATAGTAGTTCTAAAACTTATTTGTTAAAATAATCGAAAGCGTATCTAGAATTGCATAAAAAATTAATATCGTATGAAATCAAAAATTGATTATAAGCTTATGAAATAATACCAAGTTCTACCTTAAATTTAACCATAAACACATTTTAGCTTTGATTTTCTAAGGGATCTTGCTAAACCAATTTTTTCCCTTATATTTTCTCCGCCAGGTAAACTCAGAAAGATTTCCCTTTATTCTGTTTTATCGATAATATTAGCATGGCTGGGAAAATATTACTTCCAGATATTTCCTAAACTTGGCAAAACTATTGGTATCTCCTAGATTTAATTCGTTGATATTTTTAAAGGTGCTAATTCCAATATTACTATATTTAAATTTATGGGATAAATTGCTGATTATTTCCAATTAGTACTACAAGCTAAAAGAGGTTTAATTTTTAGTAATCATAACTGCTACTACAACAATAGCCACTGAAAACCCAAGAGCAACTACTAAAATAATCCAGCAACAAGTTTTTTTTCTTCGCTGACGTACATCAGTTATTTCAAGCTCAATAACTCCTTTTTCAGTTTTTGTTTTTGAACTTTGAACTTCTAAATCAATACGATCAAGTTGGCTTCCTTGAGTTTGCACAACTTCAGCACAGTCTCTCATAATCTCACTAACAATAATCATTTTTTTCTGTACTTCCTTAGTTTCTTCGACTGAATGCCGTATGAGATGATCTTCAAGGTCATTGAATGATTCATATGTTTGATATTTCGGAATGTTAGTGCTTTTCATAGAGCTTTGTATAGATGAAACTAATCTTTCAAAAAGTAAAGTAAACTGATTTATAGCCTTTTTCTGCTCTTGATCTTCTTTTCCTGATTTTGGTGAATATAAGGAAAGAGTTTTTAAGCTGGTTTCGGATTCTTCGCAGATTTCATTGATGATATCTATTTGCTCTTGTTCTAAAATGGCTCTTTCTAACTTTTCAATAGTGCACTGCACCATTCTAATACGAAATTCTAGCTCACTAGTATTTAAAGGATTCTGAATATATTTTACAGTCAAAGGTTCCATACTTTGTAATATTTGTAATTTATTACCTTTAATATTAAGAGCGACACACTAAAAAATATCAGAATTAATGATTATGTGCATAAAATAAGATATAAATAATAAAAGAGAGTTAAAATTCATAAAAGAATATCCTATTAAAAAGTTGTATATTATTATTTTATCAAAAGCTAGATTTTGAAAATAAAGCTATAAAATAAATTACTTTTTTAAGCGAATAAGATATAAATAAATATTATAACTGATATATTTATTCTAATAATTTTCATCTAAAATATAAAACAAAAATCTCAATATTTTGATATTTTGGTTAGAATGACATTTTTAAGTTCTAATAGTTTCTTATAATATATTTTTTACTATGGCTGTCATAATTTAAATTTCCTTAATAAAAGTAATGGAAACTATGGAGGGAAAAATTGAAACAGTTCCTGGTGTACTTTCGGAAGAAAAAAAAATTCCTGAAGTTAGCGAAAAGCATCATGATCATGAAGGTGAAGAGAATAGAGTTTTGATAGAAAAGACTGAAGGAATTGTTAAGGTGGATGAATCAAAAAATGAAGGAAAGCTATTAGGATCAGTAGTTGCGAGTCAGGAAATAGTTACCCCAGCAAAGCTTATTAATTTAAGCAATCTTGAAGCTGGAAAAGAAAGTAGTGGAGATGCGCCATCAAGTCCAAAAATATTCGTTAGCTTAAAATCTCCAGTTAAAGACAACTTCCGGAAATCACCACTGAACATGGAAATTGCTGATAGCTTGCATGAGAGGAATTTGCAAAAAGAAGCTAAGATCACCACAATGCGCCTTAAGAAAAAAGCAAATGAAATTGGCCAGATGCGTTCAGTTCCTGAGATAAACCCTAAGTCAAAAAAAATAGTAGAAAAATCTGGAAAAGTTGGTATGCTAGAAGATGAATCACATTCGATTTCAAAAAATGAAGTTGAAGAAGAAGATTCATTTTATAAGATTATTCAAGATTCTCAATATTCATCAGGATTAAACCAAGAAAAATCGCAGACTCTTACAAAGAGGAAAACTCTTAAGCTAAACGATAGGCAAGCTGGATTTGATAACTCAGAATTGATTCGCTCAGCTGTTAAGCTCCGTGATAATCTTCCAAGTAAGTCTCCAGAACCACAAAAACCGGTTCTTGATGTTGTTAAGAAAGGAGAAATTTTGAGGAAAAAAAAAGCACAAAAGATTAAAGAAGCTGAAGAAAAAAAGAAAGCACATGAGCTTGATGGATGCACTTTCAAGCCCATACTTCTAAATAAAAATCAAATTAGTGATAGTGGATCATTTGTTATTCATCAATCTCAATCTGTTAAAGCGCTTAAAAAGAAGAATCCATCAAATTCGTCAGAACAAAAAATATTAACTAGGCTTGAATACGAAGAAAAATATGAGCTAGCTCAGGCTAAACTTTATGACCCAAAATATGTTGCTATTAGCCCAGTTAACTATCATATTAAGTATAAAATTGGGTATAACGAAGATTATTTAATTGCAAAGGCGCAGCCCATGGTTGACTATAGAATAGTAGGTAATCTTTTAGAGTAGAAATAATATTTTTTTGATTAACAGCTAGTTAAAAATATTTTTAAAAGCGCAACAAAATCCGCAATCTCCAGTCTTACCACTTCTTTCTGTGTATCTGCGCGATGAACTTATACTTCTTTCTCCACATTCCGACTCAACTTTATACACAAGTACTCCTAATTTGAAAATATCTTGATTGGTTAACTGAATTAGAGAAAGAACTTCATTAAGCCTTTTTTGTTGTTCTAAATAAATTAAATCCTCAAGAAAGTAGAAACCCTGTGAAGAAAGTTTTTCATATATTCCATCCATTTGGGAATCTTCTAACCAATTTTTTAATTCTTGGTATCTTTTTTGCTTAATCCTTTTTGATAACTCACTTTTCCTACTGCACTCATCTTTAAGTTTGTAAATAAGTCTTACTCTAAGTCCGGCCTTTTTTATTCTCAAGTTTACTAAATCATTTTCTTCTAAAGGATTATCAGAATTCATTTTCTTAATAAGTCCTGTAAGCTCAGAGAACCCATTTTTTACAAGAATCGGGAAAATCTCCTCTAGTTTGTTCTTTTTAAGCCATAAATATAAAGAGTCGCACTCTTGATATGAAGCAAGGCTATACACTTGTTGAGCCTGAGCTGGAACTTCATCAGAGCTATCGTCATTTACATAATTATTAGCTTTCAAATCTGGAACTTTGCCTGAAAAATCTTGAATTTCCTGATCTGCCTTGTATTTAATAAGTAAATCAATCATCTCTTGATGCTCTAAATCAGATGCAATGTGCAAGCTTGTTTTACCAAACTAAATATTATTTACAAGCAAGTCCTGTATATTAGGATCTGCATCATGTTTTAAAAGTAATTCTGCAATTTCTATATTTTTTCGTAGAATAGCGTTGTGAAGAGGGGTATTTCCATCAGTCTGTTGTATATTTGGATTCGCTCCATATGAAAGAAGAAGCTCAACTATTTCATATAAACAATTATCAGCAGCCTGATGTAGAGGAGTTTCACCAAGATTGTTATTTTCATTAGGTTCAGCTCCTGCATTAAGCAAAAAGCGAGTGATTTCTATGCTACCATACATAACTGCTCGAAAAAGGGGACTCCAGCCAAGCTAATTTTTTATTACCCTTGGTTCTTTATGATTTATTTTTTCTGGATTGGCTTCGAACAGTTGCTTAATTGCTTGCAGATTAGAAACACGAAAGTAATGATCAAGAGTTTCTGTATCTGAACTATAAACACTACTGTTTGCACTCTTATTAGAAAGAACTAACTTCATTTATATTAACTATATGGTTTATGTATGGTACTGGCTATTTCCATTGCAAGTTTATTCCAATTAGCTATATCCATAGTTTTCAGAACAAAGTTACTTACTGCTCTTACCATTATATTACAGAAGTATCTGAAATCAATATTTATTAATTAATAAGTATTGGAATACACAACTCCTATGCATTTTCAGCGAGCTATTAATTGTTACAGGATTTCAATTTTAGTTAGTAAAATATTTAGCATATTATGAAATAGAAAAATTTTTGAGACTTAAAAAAATCTCTTAGCTATACTGCCTGCAAATGTATAGTTTACAATCTTTGTTATTGAATCAGCATCACCACTTTATGCAATATTTAAAAGGCATGCTAATACCACAAGCACTTTATTGTCTGTATAACCCTATTTCCAATTAATATAGATAAAATAAGCAAATATTCATTAAATAAATGGTTAACGCAAGTAAAGAAATGCATTAAAATTCCAAATCATTTTAAATTATGATTATAATTATTGACTATTAAATAAATGGTTAATGCAAGTAAAGAAATGCATTAAAATTCCAAATCATTTTAAATTATGATTATAATTATTGACTATAATTATTGACTATTAAAAGGTTTAAAGAATATAAATATTCAAAATAGCAAGAATACATAAAAGACGATTCTCAATAGCTTTGGGTATCAAGCTCTAAATCAACATTAAAGTCGGGCTAGCATTAAAAATGTAATTAATTACTTCACTTTTAGTTTATTCGAGAAATTTTAACCTAATTATCTAATTTGACTATATAAAAAGCGTAATTTCCGATAGATATTGTTATTCCGTTTTGTGGAAGTTCTGAGTTCTCTTGTATAGTATTTGATTTTTCATCCGTCCCAGGTATGTCATATTTTCCAATAAACAAAGGTATTATTTTTGAAATCCTTCTTTCCATGAACTGGTCATAGTTCTTCAATTGAATATATGTTCTATTTTTGGATTTTAGATCTGTAGCTGTCCATTCATTATTATTGCTATGATAATTCAGTTTCATATGTTCACCTCCAGCATAACCATCTAAATGACAAAAGAAGTCAACTTTTTTTCCATCACCTCCTTTACCAAATACGAACTCATTCTTTATTTTATTGCCTCCTTTTTCTTTTGTAGAAGCAATTTGCATTTTGTCTCCAAAAGGGTCTGAATAATGCCCATCAATATATTCAAAAAAAAGTGTACTATGAACTGGTGATTCATCTTCATGATAAACTTCTGAGTCTAGTTCTATTTGAATATTCTTGATCCATAAATTAGTAAGGCCTGCAATGCTTATTAATGTGCCAGGCTTTATTAAGTAAGGCTGACTAGGAATCATATTAATTTTTGTATTAGTTTTCCTTGAGCAATCAATCATTAACCATTTTTCTCCGTCAAAGTATATTGCAAAATTCAATAAATCTAACGTGTTGTCTTCTTTAGGTAAAACAATATCAGCAAGGGTAGTTTTACCAAATGTTATGAAATTATCATGTCTTAATTTATTTCCTTCAAGTATAGAATTCCAAAAGCTATAGATTCTTCCCTCGTTTACAGTTTCTTCAGTCATTTTGCATCTTCTATTTATTGCAGTGCATGTAATCTGTAAACTACAATTATAATTGGGCTTATTAAAAAATCCTGAAAACTGCTTAAAGATAAAACTTGCCCTATATATAAACTTGAAATTGAGTGGCTCAGAGAAAAAAGCATCAAACAAATCTATAATATTCTCTTTATTTATTACTGTAGATTGTTCTGAAAAATTAGCCTGTCCACAAACATATTTTCTTGCTAACTGCTTTATGAAAAGGGTATTCTCTATGTTGAAATTTTTGATTAATTTCGAAAAGTGTTCATCCCAAAATAAAAGAAAGTCAATATTCTCATTGATTTCATTGTAAAGTTTATAATAAAGGAAATAAGTGAGAAGATTTCCAAGGCAGTAAGTATGACTTCTCGCCCAATTAAGTGTCTCTTCATATTGAGTTCTAATAAGATTTTGAGTTAACGCAATTGAATAAAGAAACAAATTCTCAGCTTCTTCTAAATAATTATCAAGCATCGCCCTTTGATTTTCCCCTTTAAGTGTTTTAATTATTTCCTCATAAGCTCCAATTACAATCAATTTATCTTCAGCCTTAATTTCTGACTTTTTTAACACAAAAAGCATACCTTGAAGGCTTAAGAACCTTTCTTTTCTAACTTCCCCAGTATCAGTAATAAAATAAGTTTGCCCATAGTGTCTCATATCCTTTTTGATAATCTTGATCTGGGATTCCATTTATTTTTAAGTTAATAGCATGCTGCACCTCTGATTTTTTTAGAAATATATGCTTCAAATAAAATTATAATTAGAAACAACTAACTAGCTAATTAAATTTTTAACTAAAGCATACTAGTATAACAAATTAATGTTTTCACTAAATAATTATTATGTAAAAAGAGATATTTAATATTAAATACCAAAATAAAACAAATTGCTGAAAAATGATTTCCATAGTCTTATTAAATTTAAAATTAGTTAAAGCTATATTTTAGAAAATAGCACTAATTTTTATAATCAAAATAAGGTTAGTATACCTTGAAAAACTTTGGCTTTTATTTTTCAAAGATAAGCAAATTTATAGCTTTATAGTTAATCATTTTTAAGGTTAATGAATTAAATCTAGTGAATTGCAAGTATTTCCAAAAGGGCCAGTAGTCTTGTAATGAGAAAAATGGTCTTCTATCTATATAAGTATTACAGTCAATATATTATTGCAGAGTGTGCAAAACAAGACTTTACAGCCTTCCCATGGGCATCTTATGAAATTGCACCCTTTTTCCTTTATAACAGCATTTTTACAAGAGGGACATTTGCTAGTATTTTCATCAATAAAAAAATTTATGCAGTCATTACTACTTTGAGCATTAATCATTCTTTGAATATCCTTTTCTTCATCAATATAATCACAATTAAGAAATGGGTGAGGATCATTTTTGCATCTTACACAAAATACTTTTTTACAGGTAATGCATGTAATAGTAGTTTCTCCATCTTCAAAATCATTACAAGAATCACAATATTTGCACCATCTGAATATTTTGTTTTTAAATTTCAAGAGCTTATACTTTTTATTTAAGATTTCCTTATAATTTTTAAGAATCTCTGATGTAAAGTTGCATTCAATAAAATTTTCGGATAAAGTTTCGCCACATTCTGGACATAAAATACCTTCGGCCTCGAAATCACATGAATCAAGCTTATAAAAAAAGTATTCCCTGAAGCACAAAATGCAAAACATATGAGAGCAAGAAAGGAATACAAAATTACTTGATTTTTTCAGCGAAAGGCACAGTTGGCAAACAATTTTTAGTTGATCAGCAACGTAATAAGTATAATTATTAACACCCCCGAAAAGATTATAAAGGATTTGTTTGTCAACATCAATTTGGCATTTTTCACACTTAATAGGCTGATCTGAATTTTCTTCAAGGATTGTTTTCGCTAATTTTAGCAAGCACTCATTACAGTATTTATGTTGACATTTCAAAGTGATGTCACTCACTTCCTGGCATAAGCAGCATTTCTCTTCCATTAAGCTTTATATACAATTTAAAGCATTTATTTAATAAGATTATATAGGATTGCCATGCTTGTTGTACCTATAATAAAATATTCTAGGTAATGCTTAAAAATGCAAGGCGTGAACAAAATTTTAGAACTCTACTGACTCAGCTTTTAAAGCATTATTTGTTGTGAATTTGTGTTGAAATTTATTAAAAAATATTTTACTATTTGGAGTGTTTTTTTACTATGATGGCATTATAAATTTAAAAACTTTGATACTTCATTATTGATCATGCCTTAATATTCAGCATAAGACTCTTATATTTAATATTAATCAGAAAAATTTTATAATCTATTGAAATCTAATTAGAGTAGATACTATTTTAAGACTTAAGGGTTTCTGTAATCTCTGCCATCTCAGTAGATTCAATTTTTGTTTTCAGGCTATCTACTAACCTAGGAGAATTAATTAAATATAAAAGGCAAACGAAAGTTGCACCTGCCAATAAAGCTTGCGCATTTTCAAAGCCAAAATGATCCCTAAGATAGCCAGAACAAGGTGGTGCAACCATTTCAGCCATAAAACTGAAGCTATTAGCAAGTCCTGAAACTAAATCAGAAATATAATCTTTTGGATAATTACTGAATTCATAATGGGATTTAGATATAGCTTCAGGTAAAGCTGAAAGGTATATAAAACAAATTCCAATCCCAAGTATAAAAATACCTATAAGTGATATATAGATGCTATGGGGTAAATATAAATATTCCCAAGGGCCAATAGTAAGATTAGCAATAATAAGAATAATTATTCCAGATAAAAACAAGCGTTTATGTCCCCAAGAATTATTTATTACAAAATAAATCGAAGCGATAAAGCTAACCGTTGGCAAGGCAAAAATTAAGCCAAATAGATTATCAGAGATATTGAAAGACTGCAAATGTAATGAATAAGTGGGGCTAATAAAGCACATAGAAATACTTGATATTATCAAAACAAAAAAATAATCCCTTATAATACTATTTTTTATCAAATCCAAACTAGTAATATCATGCTCACCCATAAGTGAGTATATATCTTTATCAATTAAGCAATATACCATAGGAATAAGTAGTAAATTAAGTAGTCCAAAAGTTATATAAATAAGACTAAAGCCTCCGATTGCAAATAACATTGAAGCTCCAACAGGGCCTGCCATAAATCCTAAAGCTGAACTTATATTTAGTATGCCCAGATACTTTTGAATTTCATTAGGATAGTTTGCCACTATTAGAGAATATGTTGATGTTCCTATGCACCCTGCACCTAAACCTTGGAAAAGACGTAGAGTAAATCCTAGGATTAAGAAGTATTCAATTGGTAAAAATGGTAATAGAGAATAGCCTAAAGTGGAAAACATTTCGCATGAACAACCGAAAACTAGAACTCGTCTTTTACCAAATTTTCCTAAATATTTTCCTAATAATAACGAGGAGATGAATGCTGTCAGGGGATAGCCTGCAAGCATCAGACCAACTATAAATGAATTTATTCCTCTGGCATTCGCTTCAGTAGGAAGGTATGGAGCAAGAATACTGTAGACTGCGCATGCTATTGTATTAGCTATAAAAAGTCCAATAAAAGTGACGTCAATTCCCATTTGTAATAATAATAAAACAAAACAGAAGGAATTATTTATTTAATTGTAAATAGTTCTTAGCTAAAAATAAGTTAAAACTTAGATATATAAAGAAAATATGAATTTATATAATAATTAAGTAGTTTTAAATAATGTTATTATAGATTAGATTTATGGCCTAATGATAGCAAATAAAAAGTATATTTTTGCTCTGTTGTTGGTTTGGTGAAAGCCTAAAAAAAATGTTTATATTTCAAAATAAAATTATTGAATCTCTTTACCCTAGCCTATAATCAGTCAACTATTTCATGTTGGGGGCTGTAGAGTAACTATTAAATAATCTTTAAAATTCTCCGGTTTTGAAGGGTTACTAGTAGTACTAGCTAGACTTAGTCATATTTTTCACTACTAATAGGACTTTACTTTGTGATGTTATGCATTTCTATATTGTGATCATTAGCATCTATACAAGATATCATTTCACAGCTGAGCCAAAAAAATTCATTCAAAAAACATTGAGTATAGTAATTGGAAATAATACATGCGGCATAATAAGCGCATACTCATCAGCTAAACCTTCGTAGGTATGAACGTAATAATCTTCATCAGTATAATAAGCAGCACATCAATGATATTGATATTCCTCCAGCGCATAATCCGGAAGAAGATATTTCACGTTAGTTTCATACATTGAAGCCTGGATCTTCTAATTCTCTTCAGCTTGTGCTATGAAAGTTTTCTTCATAGCCTTTTTCCTCCATTCTTTCAAGAAATTATACATTTTTACTTCTGGCTCTTAGACAGGAAGATAAAGCACATAGATTGATCTTCGGTATCCTTATAAATTAAATTCTTCATCAAGTAAAAAAATTTGAGAGTATAATTTATGTAAAATATAAGTTTATATATAGTTTATGTATAGTTTGTGTATAATGCCAGATTAATATCAGTTAATGCATAATATATATAAGAAAATTCAATTTATGCATAATTTATATGAAATATGATTGATGTTAAAATGAATAGTTTATGTATGGTTTATGTTAGTCTGATTAAAATCAGTTTATTAATAGTTTANATTGATGTTAAAATGAATAGTTTATGTATGGTTTATGTTAGTCTGATTAAAATCAGTTTATTAATAGTTTATGCTAAAATTTATAGTTTATGTTGATAGAATTAGTTTATGTATAGTATATGCTAAAATTTATAGTTTATGCTGATAAAATTAGTTTATGTGAAAGGGTGTTAGGGTGTTAGGGTGTTAGGGTGTTAGGGTGTTAGGGTGTTAGGGTGT